>PVJS01055687.1:0-12581 GCA_004027185.1 Glis glis
GTGTGGTCACACATGTGTCTGGTAACCCAGGGAACTGTTCTGGACAGTCCACTGGCCTCTTCTCAACCCGGACCACACAGCTGAAGACCCTTGGCATCATCTCTCAAGCCTGGGACACACAAGGAGCCATGTTTGAGGGTCCCAATTAAGTGTCACATTAAAGTCTCTTTCTCTCCTGTGGGCCTCTGAACTGTCACCTCTCTTCACACCTAAAGCCAATGGTCCTTGGGATTTTTCACCACCATCTCTTCCAGGAAGTCTTCCCTATTTCTCCCAGGCTGGTCTGGACTGTGCGTTTCCTCTGGAGTCTACAACACCCTGTGCTGAGGTCCATCAGCCGGAGGCATGGAGATGTCATTCACAAACTGGCCCAGGGGACCTCCTGGGACCTCAGGTCTCACGCTGAGCCCAGGACCCTGTGGTTGGTCCACAAGCATTTGCTGAATGAGTGAACTGCATGCTCCTGGTAATGGGGGGCCCACAGCTTGTTTCACCCCCATCTCCTCCAGAAGCCAGTGGTGCCGAGACGGCTGCAGAAGGGCAGACCAGCCTGGGCCCTGTCCCCTGGGCACGAGGAGAAGTCCACTTGCACCATCTCTTCTATCTGCTGCCTGGAACTTGGCTTTTGGACCACTGGACAGGGAAGAGTCCACAGTCTGGGAGGAGCCTGCCCCCTTCTCTGGGCCCAGAGAACTGGCTAGGACTGATGCCGGGTCAGGAGCAGGTGCTGGTTTCTGTCCCTCCCTCCCCACATTTCCCTCTATCATGGAAAAGTCCAAGAGATGTGGGTTACAAGGGCAATATCTGCAGTTCTGACCTCCTGCCCCAAAGCCACAATACCACGTGTAGTGAGAATGGACAGATAGGTGAGGCTGGTTGCATATGAGCACCTCTTATTATATGTGTTGACTTGGGTAAGCTGACAATCTCAGTATCTGCAGTGGCTAATATGATAGTGGCTAATAAAGAAAGATTTACTGGCCAGACAAGTGGTGCGTGCCTGTAATCCCAGTACTTGAGAGGCTGAGACAGGAGGATCGCAGATTCAAAGCCAGACTCAGCAACTTAGGGAGACTCTAAACAACCTAAGAAGACCCTATTTCAAACAAAATAAAAAACAAAAAGAGCGTGGGGTGTAGTTTGGAGGTAGAATGCCCCTGGGTTCAATCCCCAGTACACACACAAAAAAGCTTCATTGACATATCATTTCTCTCCAATATACTTTGTCCATTTAAATAATACAACTTAATGTCTTTTAATATAGACTCGAGGTTAATCACCTCAATTCATTTAAGAATGTTTTACTCCAAAATGAAATTCTGTGGTCCTTGGCCATCACTCCCAAATACACCTCCTTCATTCCTTGCCAAGCCCTGGGAAAACACTAATCTACCTTCTGTGTCTACAAAGTTGCCTTTTCTGGACATTTCATATAAATAGAATTATGTGGTATGTGGTCCTGTGTGGCTGGCTTCTTTCACTTAGTGTTCTACTTTCAAGGCTCATTTATGTTGTAGCATATCCTTCATTCTTTTTTTTTTTTTTTTTTTTGCAGTACTGGGGATTGAATCCAGGGGTGTTCTACCTCCGAGCTACACCCCCGGCCCTATTTTTTATCCTTTATTTTGAAACCGGGTCTCACAAAGTTGCAGAGGGCCTCACTAAGTAGCTAAGGCTGGCCGCGAACCCAGATCCTCTGGTCTCCGCCTCCCAAATACTGGGATTACAAGCGTGCGCCACCACGCCCGGCTTCCTTCATTCTTTTTATTGCCAAATAATCTTCCATTGTGTGGATATACTACCTCTTATTCATCCATTTGTCAGTGGATGGATGTTTTATTGTTTCCAGTTTGGGCTGTTATGAATAATGATGCTATTAATATTTCTATACAAATTCATGCGTGTGTATGGACAGCTGTTGTTACTTCTCTTGGGGGTATACCTAGGAATGGAATTGCTGCATTATGGTTAATATTTTGACAGACAGAGTTGAGTAAAAGAAAAGAGAAAACAGAGCATGTTTAAAAATAAGAAGGAGTTATTGCTTCTCAGCCTTGTGGCTAAGATTAAGTGCAGAAATTGGTAAGACTGCAGCTTGAAGGTATAAGTTATACCAAGCAGGAAGTGGGAATTAAGGTTAAAAGAGGATATTCAGAGTATAATCACGAGGCACCTTGAATATCAAAATGAAAGATCCTGAATGTAAATTAAACAATAACATTTGCAACTTACAATGTGTCCGATACTGTACTAATCATCTTAATACATTATTAAATATTTGAAGCAATCTCCCAAAACAAATAGTATTATCTCCGTCTTAAAGATGAGAACATTGAATCTCACAGAATAAATTGCCAAAGGTCAGCCGGTAACTCAGTGAATTTCAGAATGAGGATCTCAGCCTAATACTTCTTTTTCTTTCTCCCTTCTATAACGTCTTATGTTGTTGAGATCACATAAATGTATAAGACTGTGTCCAACTTGTGAATATCACTATAGCATGAACAAATCTACTGGTGCTTTGATCTAGACCTTCAGCCTCTAGACCTGCGAGAAATGTGTTTCTGTTGTAAAAGCCACCCAGTCTATGGTAGTTCATTTAGTAATCCAGATGGACTCGGATGAAGAATAAACCTGCAGCTGCTAAAGGAATTAAACAGAGCAGACATTGCTGAGAGATTGAAAAGGAGCAGCACGTGTACACTTGGCTTCCACACCCCACACTTCTGAGCCATCACCCCATGAGCTGTCCATCTCTGAGAACACCAAGTCTCTTTCAGCACTGGTGAGGGAGCCAGGCCTGGAATGGAGGTACCTGGTCACTACCCAGGGACTGTCGGCCTGCCCCTGAGACCAAAGGACAGAGCTCTGTTCTCCCAGGCAATCCCAGGTGCTTACCTTCCTGGGAAGCCAGGCATTGCATAGAATTCCTTATCTCCTCCTCTTCCCAAAGGAAGATGTGGCAGCAATGGGGAGACCTGGGCATAGCCGCAGCCTGGGTGAATGCATAACCTGCCTGGCTCCAAGCCCTCTTGGTTGGGCTCCCAGACCCAGAGAAGATTAAGCCTTGATGGAAACGTCTGTGAGAGCAAAGCACCTCGGGATTCCAGGGCAATAGGGCCCTGAGCAGGGAGGGCTTAAGAACTTGGGCACCAGCAACATGTTTCTGTGCTCAACTCCCAGCTCTACCACCTCTGGCTGCTGCTACCATGGCAAATTATTTGATGTCCCCATATCTCAATTTCCTCCTCTTTAAAATGGAATCATGCAAGACCCACCTCACAGAGTCACAGGTCAACAAAATGACTTGTGAATGGGCTTGCAGGGCTCACCCAATACCTGTTCCCTACTCTCACTCCATGTATTAGTCCTTTGGCCTGCTGCTGGGAGAAAACACTTGTGTGTGCTTCCTGCCTTTTTCCAGGTAGAAGACTCCAAAATTCCAATGTGACAATCAGAAGAATCTCCAAACTGTCCAAAC
Source organism: Glis glis (assembly GCA_004027185.1). Taxonomy (NCBI): domain Eukaryota; kingdom Metazoa; phylum Chordata; class Mammalia; order Rodentia; family Gliridae; genus Glis; species Glis glis. Next base: position 3,482 of record PVJS01055687.1, read on the forward strand.
ATGGTCTGAAGGTGTGGGAATGGGGACAGGATAGCCCACTGGTGCCTGGTGATGACCTTGCTCTGCGGAGTGTACCAGTGACTGAGGGGGGTGTGCTGGTGCAGAGGTACAGATTTCTGCATGTGTGGCCAGAGCTCCCTGTGGTCTTTGATGAGCATCCTGGAGCTGGGTGAGGAGCAGAGCCAATGCACACCCCATGCCTCAGCCTAGGGTACTGACTAAGTAAAGGGGCGGCTGCATCTGCGCCATAGGCTAGCTACCAGGGAATAGAGGCCAGGTTTTCCCTCCCACACACCTTGGGGAAAGGGAAGACAGGATGGGGTTGTAAGTGAAGGGCAATACCCTGCCCCTCCAACCCCTTTTCAATGTAACTGCCACAGTGCCCAAACACTTGCCCTGAGTCCGAGGCTTGCCTGGGTTCAGGCCCAACCCTCCCTGCTGAACTAGGTACTATCACTCTTCCAAAAAGAAATTTCTGGGGTGTCCCTAAGGCCATGGGGGTGCTGGACACAGGCCCAGCCATAGATAGGAGACAAGCCAAGAAGGAAGAAAAGAGGGAAGAGCAGCAAGAAGCTGATAGGAGGGAAACAGCAGATTATTATGAGCCAATGACAATGGTAGGATGAGGTGGCACCAAATTCCCTTTGGCCAATGACAGGCCAGAGTTGACAGAAGACTCATTAGTATTGTCTCAGGGGCAAGGGCAGGGGCAGGGGTGGCATGGTATTGGTGTTTCAGCACCCGGGTGCCTTGGCTTGTTCCCTAACTCTGCTTTCTGTCCCCTCCCCTCTCCTGCTCTTACCTCTACCCTGTGTCGCCCAGGCCAGCCAGCTCTGTTCACCTTGTTCCTTGTTGGCAGTGGATAAAATATGTCTGAAGAAATATCTGACAGTCACTACTGCCAGCTATTCCCTTTAAATCTCCAGCTCAGGAGACACATGCACAGCAAGGTGGGGCCTGCACAGTCAACCGGCATATAAGGGATAGAGAAGTGCATCAATTGCTGTCCACAAACAGGCCCTGGAGCAGAAGTCTACCTTCTGGCCTGGCAGTCCTGACCTGCACTCCACTGTCCCAGCCTGGGCAAGTCATCTCAGCAGCTGAGAACCGAGATGCCAGTGCAGTTGCTACAAGAGAAGGTGAGTTCCCAAGCAATGCCCCCCCCCATCCCTGTCTCCAGGCCCATGCGGGGCCTTTAGGTAGCTAGTTGGGCAGGAGAGTTGAAAGCTCCTGGGAGGGCCTGGCCTTCTTTTCAGAGTTGGATGGGAATGTGGATTGTAACTTGGGAACTTGATCCTCCAACTTTTGTTTATTAAGCTTGTCAAAAGACAAAATTACAACAAATTTAATTTTAAATCTAGTTGGCTGTAAATTGCAAGTGTTGAATGGGGCAGCCTCTATTTTTCAAAAATATAATGAAAGTTTCTGTGGGGCCATGCAGAATGTTGGGTTACAGAAGGTGAGACTAGGAAAATGATTTTTAAAAATCCTGATTAACCAATCACATTACTTCAGGCTACTTTTTTCTTCAGGGGGAAAGCAGCAGGGACTTCCACATTATTCTGAATTGAGTGGATTCGAATCTCCTCTTTCCAGGAAACAAGCGGTCTTCTTGGGAATCTATGTGCTTCCTTAAAGTTTCAGTTTGAATATGCACGAGTGACTCCTTTTGGGTTTGGTCTGATCTGTTGGGTTCTAGAGCCGTAGCACAGCACAAAACAATGGGCTTCCATAATTTTTGTTTAGCAATCTAACCCTGTTTGTCAGGTTCTCAACAAGGTGAGAGTGTAATCAACACTGGGAACATTAGCATTACTCTCAGATCCCATTGTTTTGGGTTTCTGGCCTTAGGAAGTCATTCACAGGTCACAGTACCCTTCATGATCATGCATTTCCTTGAGTTTTTGTCATTCCAGCTGATGAGAGACCATTTGATATTTGACATGTGGCTGCATACAAACATTTAATAATCTTGAAAGAACGTAGTCATTTCTATTATGATTATCTAGAGGGTAATACCAAGAGTTTGGAGTATGCTCCTTAGCCAGAGTCCCTGTAAACCAAACCAGCTAAAATCAAATAGATCAAAGAATGAGCTAGATGAGGAATCTACCTATTTTAGCCAAGGGGTCTGGTCCTTAATTTCCTACAAATGAGTCCCTACAATACTGGATGTGTTTACCCATGTATAACAAAAACTGTCATTAACTGCACAGACTCCTCCCCAGTCAAATAGCAGGTAGCAATTCTATTTCCTAGCATCCCATAACTAGGTTTCATTAAAACAGAGAGAGAAAACAAGTGGGTCTAGAAGTCTAACTCTATCAAAGGGACCATTTGTACAATTTGAACAACAGTTGTGTTAGAGACGTTGCTAAAGTTAGCCAGTTGTGTGGACTAAAGGATCTCTTAGGTCATGTAAAGCTTTAGGTTTGACATGACAGATCCAGTGTTCAATTGTGAACCTCTAATTACAGCATTATCCTGCCAAGTGAAAGAGGTAGGCACAAAACAAAGAAAAGTGAAAAAAGGCAGGAGTTTCATTATGAGGGGGAGTCTTGCTTTGACATCTTGGCAGAAGCTGTCTCTATCATTAAAGTTGTCACCTTTTCATTCTGACTTATAATTTGAACATGTCTGGTGGTGGCCATAGGCATTTGGTGAACCCTTTGTGTGGCTCACACATCAGAAAGTTCTTCCCTGAAATTTACATCGAGTTGTTTAGCTCAAGCTTATAGGGCTTCAGGATCAGAGCGGTTCTTGTTCTTAGTGATTCTATGGGAGAAAACTGGATGGGAGGAACCTAGAAGAATTCAGGATCCAAAAATTTGAAAATAATGATTGAGGTACAATTTAATAGTGAGGGCATTAAATTTTTCTCTGAAACATTTTTCTCTCTACATTCACATTTCTTCCCAAAACATAATTTTTTTTTTTGCGGTACTGGGGATTGAACGCAGGGGCGTTCTACCTCCGCGCTACGCCCCCGGCCCTATTTTTTATACTTTATTTTGAAACCGGGTCTCACGAAGTTGCGGAGGGTCTCACTAAGGAGAGAGAGAGAGAGAGAGAGAGAGAGAGAGAGAGAGAGAGAGAAAGAGCTGAGGCTGGCCACGAACCCGGATCCTCCGGTCTCTGCCTCCCAAAGTACTGGGATTACAAGTGTGCGCCACCACGCCCGGCTCCAAAACATAAATTTAATATAACTTTAAAATTTCAAGTTAATGAAAAAGAACTCAAAAGTATAAAAGTTCATTTACAAACATTTATCCTATTTGCATTCATCTGACATACTCATTTGTAACAGTTAACATCATTATTATTATTGGTACTGGGGATTGAGCCCAGGGGCATTCTACCTCTGAGCTACACAGCCAGCTCTACTTTATTTTTTATTTTGAAATAAGGTCTCACTAAGTTACCGCACACTGGCCTTGAACCTGAGATTCTTCTGTCTCAGCCTCCCAAGTACTGGGATTACAAGTGTGTACTACTGCACCGAGATTATAACAATTATTTTTTAATTGCTTGTGGAATACAAAGGTAGCCAACATCTCAACCTATTTTTTTACATGTCAGGCAAATATCATAAATATCACAGAAGCAAAGAAACTAAAAAGTTAAACATGGTTTCCTCCTCCTTTTCTACTTCTATGACTGAAATGCATCTAGCAATTTATTTTTTCCCCTCCCCTTTTCTTACTCCCAGTACTAGAAATTGAACCCAGGACTTGGGGCTTGCTAGGCAAGAGTTTTACCTCTGAGCTACATCCCAGACCTTTGTCTTTTTTCATTTGGAGATAGGGTCTCACTAAATTGCCCAGGCTGCCTTGAATTTGCAGTCCCTCCTACCTCAGCCTCCCAAGTAGCTGGGATTATAGGCATGTTCCACTTTGCCCTGCTCAAGCAATTTATTTTTATCATGCATTCTGTTCTTAGTTGGATTTACAGTTTTATCATTATAAATGTCTAGGAGATAACTAACTTGAGTGGTAAATCTAAATTTTAAAAAGATATGCTTGTATTATAATTAGTGCTGACAACACTGAAGACATACCTGTCATTTAATCGAAAATTTTAAAACTAACTTTATTTGCCAAATGTTATCTCAGATCACATGAACTAAAAGGGATTTGAATCTGTTTCTATTTTTCTGAGATAATTTTTGATTTACTTAAGTACTTGTTTTTTTTCTTAAAGCCAGTGAAATAGAGCTCTTTATACATTTTGGCAATATTATCCAAGATAGAAAACTACCACTCATACAAAACACACACACACACACACACACACACAAACACACACACACACACATATACACACATCTAAAGACATACATAAATATACCTTTAGAAACAGATCTTACAGCTTTCAGTAAGATTCTTTGTCACTTTCTAAATGGTTTCTTTCCTTTGAATATATCTTTTAACTAACTACCTGTTCAATTGTTCTAAGCAATTGATAGCCTTACAACTCTAACTTTGAAATTCCCAGGGATTCCTTCTTAGGTGTAAATTTACATCTCAAACCAGGGAGAAAGAAAAACATTTTTTCCATGAAAGAGATTAGGGCATGTTGCCTATTATCAGAGGCCAATTTTATAGAGGCTAAGGACTTAACTTGAAGTTTGATTGTCTCCAAAGCTCCTCTGGTTGGACTTTTATCAAAGAGGGGTGTTTTTTTTATTATTGCTAAAACTGGATTTGATGCATTTTCCTCTAATTTGGTCTTGAGGTTTCTCTGTGGAGAAAGTCCATGAACTCTATCCCTGCCCTGACCAGCCTATCAAAAGAGCCACTCTGTAAGAAAGCCCTCACTCAGAGGACAATTAAGTCTAGGCATGTCTTTTAGGGGACACATAGGAGAGTCAAATGGATGCGGGATACATACATACATACATACATACATACATACATACATATGAAGAGGCAGCAACAACAAAACATAAGAATTCACTACAGGGTGTTATAAGGAAGTATACAGATGAGCCTAGGAGAAAATTCAGAAGCCTGTTTGAAGCAATCAGTTGAATGATCAGAAAGGCTTGTTTTGGAGACCAATTTAATTAGATAGATGACTTTTCAATTTAGTTTCTGTTTCTTAACTTAATGACTGGGTTAAAGACAGACTAACCATTTTCTATGCCTGGATTTAGCACAGATAACTTTGCAAAAGCAGCAGCCCTGCTTGACCTGAGGGCCTAGCTTCCATAACCACTATGTAGCCTTTGCTTCACATTCAGGTAGGCTAGTAAATAAGAAAAAAAAAAAAAAAACAAAAATTAGCAGATGCAGATTTTCTTATCAGTCACTCAAGCTTTTCATTTACCTTTTGTAAAGCGAATTTTAAAATAGGGAATAAAATATTGTGTTTGAAATCTTTTTAGAAGCCTCTGTACATTAATAGGCATCCCTAGGTGGGCTTAATTCAGGAACCATCTTTTTAAAATTTTCGTGGATCTGGATATCAAACCTAAGGCTTCCCACATGTAAGGCATGAGATCCTCCACTGAGCAGCAACCCCAGTCCACAGTTCGGGGTTTCCTTGTTGCTGTTGTTTTGCTGTTGCTGTGCTGGTGACCTACCCTGGCCCTTGTTCAAGCTAGGCAAGTGCTCTACCCCTGAGCTACATCCCCAGCCCCAGGAACCAGTGTTTTCAAATGCACTTCTTAAAAGTGTTGTTCTAAAGGAATGTTCCACATGAAGACCATCATAATTCTAAATTACCTTTAATAATATTTTGGCATTTCTGTGGCATTTGCAGCTTTTAGTGTCTAATACTCAGATGTGTAAAATGTAGGTAGGTGTAGTGGTGTACATCTATAATCCCAGTACTTGGGAGGCTGAGACAGGAGGATGGTGGGTTCGAGGCCAGCCTCAGCAACTTAGCGAGACCCCTAGCAACTTAGCAAGACATTGTTTCAAAATTAAAAAATAAAAAGGGCTGGGGGTGTAGCTCAGAGGTAGAATGCCCCTGGGTTCAATCCCCAGCACCACAAAAAAAAAAAGAAAAGAAAGAAAGAAAACAAAGTCCTTGAGAATTTCTAAAAGCTGGAGTTCACACTCCTGCAGTTTGTTTTCTGCAGTTTCAATGATTAGCAATCAACCATGGCCCAAAAATTTTGAATGGAAAATTCCAGAAATAAACAATTGATAAGTTTTGAATTGTAAGCCACTTTCAGTAGTGTGACGGACTCTCTTACTGTCCTACTCCATCCCACATGAGTGAAGAATCACTTTTGTCCAGTGGACTCTGGCTGCAGTATGGTGTTTGTACAAAGGGTTTTGTGCTCTCTGCAGCTTTAGACAGATCCTCTGTAATTGCCATTAAATGCTAGTTTCCATCTGTCCTACTCAGAGACCCCAGGCCTCCCTACAGGAACCGTCTTATTTCTATGACTTCTGCTCTTGCCATTGACTCCTCAGCCACTGCAAACCCCAAAAGGTCACACACTTTTTCTCAGCACAAACTAACCCAGGTGCGAGAGCCCTGAGTTCATACGCCCTCTCATAGCCCGCTAACCCTGGATTCAAGCTAAAAAGATCACAGGGCAAATGCAAAAAGGAACAGAATTCAACAAAGGAACTTAGAACCCTCGAGGCTCCCTGAGGAAGTCAAGGTACCTCAAAAGAGACCAGCACGTCTCTCCTATTCCTCAGTGGTGTCCTTTAAGTCCCTTCGTAAATTGCCAGAACTCACAAAGACAAAATTACCACAGATTTAAACTGGTTGGTGTGATCCAAGAATCAGGGCAGAAAATTATATAATGTGCACTTACAAATATGTAACAACAAAACCCACTATTATGCATAATTATAATGTAACAATAAAAAGATATTTTAAAGAGACATAACCAAATAAAAACCATGGCCCTTGGAAGTGAGTGGAATCAGGGCAGCCTCCTTTCTACAAAATGAATGCTCCCACCTGAAAATAGCAGAACAATGGGTAGGTAAGGTAGGAACAAGGAAACAGAACAATTTTTAAAAACGAGTTTGGGATCCTGAAACAGGAGGATCACAGATTGGAGGCCATCCTTAGCAATTTATCGAGACCCTGTTTCAAAATCACCCCATTTGCAGGAAAATGGATGGAACTCGAGAATATTATACTAAGTGAGTATAGCCAGTCTCAAAAAAGAATAGATGTATGTTTTCTCTTATATGTGGAAGCTAGAGAAATATTTGGAAATAAGGGCAACATCAGAGAGATGAGCAGACTCCAGGCAAGTGACTGAGGGGGATTAGGGAAGGGAGGGTGGGACGAAGTCATTAAGAATGCAACAGTTGATTCTAATACACTGTTGGTGGGATTGAAATTAGTGCAACCACTTTGGAAAACAGTGTGGAGGATCCTCAGAAGAATGGGAATGAACCTACCATATGACCCAGCAATACCACTTCTAGGCATCTACCCAAAAGAACTGAAACCAAAGGCCGGGCGTGGTGGCGCACGCTTGTAATCCCAGTACTTTGGGAGGCGGAGACCGGAGGATCCGGGTTCGCGGCCAGGCTCAGCTCTCTCGCTCTCTCTCTCCCTGTCTCTCTCTCTCTCTCTCCTTAGTGAGGCCCTCCGCAACTTCGTGAGACCCGGTTTCAAAATAAGGTATAAAAAATAGGGCCGGGGGCGTAGCGCGGAGGTAGAACGCCCCTGCGTTCAACCCCCGGTACCGCAAAAAAAAAAAGAAAAAAAGAACTGAAACCAAACTACTAGACTAATGTATGTGTGTCTATGTTTATAGCTGCACAATTCACAATTGCCAAACTTTGGAACCAGCCAAGATGCCCATCAACTGATGAATGGATTATGAAACTATGGGATATGTACACAATGGAATTTTACGCAGCCATAAAGAAGAACAAAATTACATCATTTACAGGGAAATGGAGGGAACTGGAGAACATTATGCTAAGTGAGATTAGTCAGTCACAAAGAGTGAAAAGTCGAATGTTCTCCCTAATATGTGGAAGCTAGGGAGAATGGGACTTAGAAGGGACTCCAGACAAAGAAGGAGAAAACTTTAGATGAGCAAGAAGGGGACCTAACTGAGAGAGATGGGAGGGGGGAAGAGGGAAACCCACTAATGCACACGATGTATATGCACAAATTTATCAGAGTCAATCACTATGCTGAGCACGAAAAGGAGGGAAGGGGGAGGGAATAGGGTGGGATTTGAGGGAGGGCTAAATGAGCAATGTGTGCATGCATGCTTCTGATACCCTGACACTTATCAAAATGTATAACTACAATGCACCAATAAATTAATATATTTAAAAAAAAGAATGCAACAGTTGAAATAATGCTATGAATGCCTACAAAATTACAAATTCCAATCTCAAAGACATTTGAGGGAAGGGGGAGGAAGGGGGAGGGACCTGGTGGGGAGAGCACCAAGAGCTGTATGCATGTATTTTTCTGACACTCTGTACCCCAATATTATGTAAAATTACAATGCACCAAATTAAAATAAATAAAAGGGCTGAGAGTGTAGCTTGGAGGTAGAATATCCCTGGGTGCAATCCCCAGTACCAAGGAGAGAGAGAGAGAGAGAGAGAGAAACGGAGAGAAAGAGAGAGAGAGAGAGAGAGAGAGAGAGAGAGAGAGGTTAGTTATCAGGTTACTTTAGGTTATTTTCTTTGAGGGTTAAATTTGGAGAACTTTCTGTAATGATGCATAGTTAGAGCTTGTTAGCCAGAGTAATTTATTAGCTAGAGTGACTCCATATTTGTTACTCAGAATGACCTCAAACCTGGCCCTAAAACAGGGAAGTTGGATTTAAGAAAATTAAACCAGGACATTGGCAGGATAGTTAACGGATTGTTGTAATAACATATTGTAACTTATTGTGTTATTGTTATCTTGCTAACTGCCTATTCTTGTGATATGCTTGGCTTGCTTGGCGTACCTGAATACTATGGGAACCATAGAGGCTTCCCACTCCCTGCTATTGAAACCTGCCATGGGAACCTCAGTTTCACCCTGAGCTTGTATTGTATCTTACCCTATATAAGAAAATGCTGGAGGGCAGTCAAGTACTGCACTTGGCTCTCATGCCTGTGTAGTCTTACTGGCCAGTAATAAAGACTCTCATTTAACACCT
>PVJS01055688.1:0-12579 GCA_004027185.1 Glis glis
TTGGTTGTGGTACTAGTGATTAAACCAAAGGGCATTCTACTTCTGAGCTACACCCCCAGACCTTTCTATTTTTTATTTTGAAATAAGGTCTTAATAGGTTGCTAAGAGTCTCACTAAGTTGTTGAAGTTGGTCTCAAATCTGTGATCCCCTAGTCCCAGCCTCCCAAGTACTGAAATTACATGTGTTCACCACCATGCCTGGCTCATATTGATTTTTGTTGTCATTTGTCTGTTTACTTTGTGTTGAGGTAGTATGTGGACAGTTGTGTAAGGGTTGGATATCTGCAGCTGTGGTACATACAGCAGAGCAGAAAGTTAGAAAAGAATCCGGTCATCAATGATGTTTTCATAGTGCTGAGTAAATCTGGTCTGTAACCATCTGTGTCTGGTTTGTTGCTACTTGCAGCCCAAAGCACCTTATATCACCTTTAATTAATTTTACATGCAATAACCTCAATCCTTTTTTCTCATCTCAGGCAGGATCCCTGGAAAGGCCTTTGATGGCTTCTAAATGAAATTAACACCCCCCAGGCCTACCTCACAAATGCAGAGGTGGCATAAATAGGAACAGATAACAAAATCCCTTTAGAATCAACACTCCACCCTCTCTACCTGTTTCATTGACTCTATCAACTTCTGGACCTCCTGCGTCTGGAGCAAACATGTAGGCTCTTTGCTGCTTCTGCCCACTGCCCGGAACACAGCTACTCATTACCCAGTCCTCCACACTCCCCTTGGCCTGCCCTAGCTATCCAGGCTACCACAAGTCCCACCTGCTGTTCTGTGGACTCCTCCCACTGCCACACCCAGACCAGCAGTGGCAGGTCCTCCCTGTTGAGCCAGACTCAACTTCAGCAGTACTCAAGTTGCAGATGAAACCTGCATTCTCAGCTTCACCCATGGCACCCCTCCCACACTTGGAGTCCAGAAATCCTCCAGCTGGCTGGGTGTGGTAGTGCATGCCTGTAATCCCAGTACTTGGGAAGCCGAGACAGGAGGATGGCAGGTTCAAGACCAGTCTCAGCCACTTAGCAAGGCCCTCGGCAACTTAGTGAGACCCTGTTTCAAGATAAAAAATAAAAATAGAGCTGGGGGTTAGCTCAGAGGTAGAATGTCCCTGGGTTCAATCCCCAGCAATGCAATAAGTAAATAAATAAGTAAATATATAAAATAAATCCTTCAGCTTCCAAAATCTACCAGAATTGAGAGTCTTTACCAACTCTGTCATTACTCTGAGGTAGGGTAGAAGAAATAAAAGAAATAGGTAGAAAGGAGACATAAAGGAAGGAGAAGAACATAAAATTTTAATTAATACATTTCAAATACTTTACCAGTCCCCATCACTCCCTAAGCCAGTCTCTCTCCCAGACCGGTCACTCCCCATTTACTGGGAAATTTGTAAATCTTAAAATTAACTCACTCATCTATGATAATTACTTTGTGCCCTGCCAATTAACCCTCACCCCACGAATAGTTCAAACAAGGGAGATACGGTATCTTGAGAAACCTGAAATAGGGAACTTTCCAGCATTGCCTATTGATCAGACAATGGAGACCAAGTATCTGGAGGGTGACCAGGTCACTATGACCTGTCTTGTGATCATTGGACAGATGTCACCCTTGCATACCTTCCCATACCCACCCTTCACCAGGTTTCCTTTTAAAGAAGATCTGGGAATGCCCAAAATGTGTCTCTCTTGAGATACCTCTCATTCTCCCTTGAATGTGAATTCCTTGCCTTCCTAGATCAACCTCTGTCCATGCCTTTGACTGGCTCATGCTGAAATTCTTTTCCGTTATGTAAGCCAACAATCCTGCTGGTCCTGAGGTAAGTTCCCCTCTCTCTTGGAGCTCCTCAGACCCTTCTCAGAATCATCTCTTCTCCTATAACAACACCGCTATTAGAGTGTGAATCTTGATAAGGACTTGTCTTAGGACCTCAGGTCATTATCTAATTAAAACTGCCAACCAAATCCTTATCCTCTCCTCCTACCTCTATATCCAGAATGTATTTATTTATTTATTTAGCAATGACATTTTATTTGCTATGTTGCCCAGGTTTGTCTCAGATTCCTGGGCTCAAGCAATCCTCCTGCATCAGTCTCCATAGTAGCAGCGACAACAGGTGTGTGCCACCTCACCTATCCAACATGTTCCCTGGATCTACATTAGGCATTAGTGTTTCTTAATGTATATATATATATATATATATATATATGTATATATATATATATATATATATATATATTTATTATTGGTGCATTGTAATCATACATCTTGATGGGTTTCAGGGTGGTAGAAGTATACATGCACACAATGGTCAATTAGCCCTCCCCTAATTCCCACCCCCATTAGTGTTTCTTAAATCTTACTCCATCCTGATAATGTCTTAAATCAATATTAAATAATTTGTTCTTACATTTGAAAATCCTATTTAAAAATTTCTGCAACTATTTTTCCATAGATTTCTTTTTTTTTGCTTTACAGGTATAATGTATATATCTACCTATCTATTCATCCACTTTTTGATTTAAAAGTTCTCCTGAAGCCTAAATTGTCATCATTTACCTTGTGACCATCCCCTACCATCTCTTCTTATTTCTAGTATAAACTTTTCCAATGATTGTTCGTGTTTCAACTTTTTTGGCGTTTTTTCTTTATCACAGTCTCCCCCGACCCCCATTACACCACTGTTTTCACTAGCAAGTGATCACCTCCACTATTCCTACTTCATGTAGCACGTGTATGCAGCGTATGCAGGTTCATGTACACACACACACACATACACACACTCTCTTGAGTTAGGGACATGATATTTTAAGAAAGAAAATAAGGAGCAAAGGGGCTGCTACCCTTTACACTCTATCAACCCTCAACCTCTTTCCTTGGTCCAGTCAATCCAGCTGACTCAGTCTCCTTTCAGTCTTGATGTTTTGTTTATGTCCAGGACTCCATGACACTCCTGTCCATGCCTGCAGGCCTTGCCATCAAGCTCCTACTTCACGCACCCTCTGAGGGTCTCACTCACTTGGGTAGACATGGAGCCATCTAAAGGTTTTAAACTTGTATGCAACAGTGTCACATTTGACTTTCCAGTTAGTCACTGTGGTTTAAAATGGATTTCAGGGAGACACACCTGGTGTTCCCGAGGCACTCTGGGAGCCTATGTCAGTAATCCAGATACTCGATGAGTGTTTAAACGTAGAGGAATGATATCAGGAATAAAAGAGAAGAGGGATTTAACAAATGTTTCAGTAATAAAATCACTGAGGGTTGGTTATTGATTAGACACAGAGGGTGAGGAAGGCAAAATCAGAAACACTCCCCAGGCCTTTAGCTTGGATGAAGGAGTGGACAGTACTTAACCAATGAAAAGAGAGAATAATAAGATTGAAACAGTAATAATAGCTAGTGTTAAGTGGGCACTAACTTGCTTATTAAGGTAATTCCCTACAGACATGATTCTCACACTTTCTTCATTTCATCTTCACAATACACTTAGGAGGAATTTTATTATTTCCATTGTCAAAATAAAAAATGAGTGGTATAGAAATGTTAAATACTGAACATAAGTGACACAGTTGGGGATTGATGGCTCTAGAATTTATTCCTATACACCCTAAAAGCAGAGTTTAGACTTGGACCCATACTAAGCAGGGTTTGGAGAGCTGTGGGAGGGAAGGAAGGACTTAGTGAAGAGTTCCATCTTAGATGTGCTAGACTTCCAGTCCCGGTGTCAGATCCGAGAGAAATGAGTTGGTGATGAAAATATCAGGATGGGTGATATCACCTAGGAAACCATGGAGAGTGAGAATCGGAGGAGGTTAAAGGTAGAACCCTGAAGAGCAGCAGCATTGAATAAATGCTTAGAACAAGAGCCTGTGGTTAAGAAAGAAGCGTGAGTCAGGGTTATAGAAATAGAACCAAGAGAATACAATGGGAATGTTCAAGAGGAAGGTCAAAAGCCCTTCAGGCTGGTAGATCTATTAATATAAACACACACACACACACACACACACACACACACAATTTCCATTCACTTCTCAGTGTGAAAACAAAAATAACTGAAGTTAGGTTACAACAAACTTAGAAATAAATGAGAGGCAGCCACGTGGTAAGGCAAATTTAGATTAATTTTCAAAAAGTTTGGATAAGAAGAGGAGAGTGATTAGATGCACAATCAAGGGAGTTTATGCGCCGGGCGTGGTGGCACACTCTTGTAATCCTAGTACTTTGGGAGGCGGAGACCGAAGGATCCGGGTTCGCGGCCAGCCTCAGCTCTTTCTCTCTCTCTCTCTCTCTCTCTCTCTGTCTCTCTCTCTCTCTCTTTCTCTCTCTCTCTCTCTCTCTACTTAGTGAGGCCCTCCGCAACTTCGTGAGACCCGGTTTCAAAAAATAAAGTATAAAAAATAGGGCCGGGGGTGTAGCGCGGAGGTAGAACGCCCCTGCGTTCAATCTCTGGTACCACACACAAAAAAAAAGGAGTTTATTTTTATTATTCATAGTGGCTATTTAGGGTGATAGCAAATTAAATAGTTGCAATATTGCCTATGTGGATGGTTGTGAAGCAACGTCCTCCCCGCTTCCCCAGGAAAGCAAGAACCCAAGGGAGAAGTTGGGCTTCTGTACAAACATTCCTCTATGTCCACTCCTATATTTGTTTTCTCAATCTAGCAATTGAAAGCATAGCAATCGAACAAAGAAGTAATTTCTTCCTATCTTTCCAAAGTTATATCCCACCTATCTGAACTTGACTCTATCCCTGCCTCAGTAACTTTGGCTATTGACTACCTCCAGCATTCTTACACTTCAAGTTCACCCCTCCACAAACACCTTCCTCTTGGTCACTAAGAAGAGCCAAGAGAGCCCCCTCTCCTTCCTCAATTCTACCAGTTCGCGATAATCTGGATCCTATTTTTCATGGCCAACCCTTTAGGAAGACTATACTATAGCCAAAGACAGCACTTCTCGCTGGTCACTCATTTCGCAAATTTGTGGGTACCATTACACTAGGAAATGACTCCTACAAAAGTCTTCACTTGTCTCCACATCTGGTGAATTGAGTTCTTCACTTCTGAAAGTCCTTTATTTTATTTGCAACAAATGACTTCCATAGTCTTACCCCACTTCTGATTGTAAATTTCCATCAGTCCTGGTAGTAATAATATTGACTAGACCTTCCTGAGTACTCATTATGTTCTAGATTCATCTAAAGACATTACAAGTATTAAACATTTAATTCACATACTTAGTAATAAAGTATGTACTATTATTATCCCTATTTTGTAAACTGAAATTTAGATTGGTTAGTTAACTGACTTGAGATCACCAACTACAGTGACATATATAAGATTCAAACCCAGGTATTCTGATTCATATCCTATGTCCTTAATCCCTAATCAATGACACCTTGTAGCAATCCATATCAGTATCACATATAGGGCGACCATCTATAATGCTTTTCCAAGATCTTCTAAGTAATTGTTACTGCTACCTAATTATTAAAGCATCCCCTTTCATACTACAAAAAGTCCAAATTCGGACGATAATTACATGATCACAGTAACCTTATAATCCCTTTTTCCTGTGTTAATCCAAAAGCTACCATTTCCAGAATGCCAATTATCTGTCCTAGGCATAAAACATTTATAATTAGTAATCCTTACAGCATTATATTGAGCTTGGTTTCCTTATTGATCTTGGTTTCCTTGTATGAAAACTGAAGTTCCAGTAGAGGTTAATTGTCACAATTAAAGTCACATATACACTAAGTAGCTAAAACTGGCAGCGTAAAACCATAGGTGTGTCTGGCTCTGAAATGTCTCTCTTTTTTTCTTTCTCCTTTGCTTTCCAATCATCTCTGGCATCTCTCTTTGGATATCTCAATGACACCACCATATGTAATAGCTGTGTAGTTGTCTACCAATTAGTAATGGATGGGTTCTCCAAAAACACATCCTGTACCCCAATCATTTTTATATTCCCAAGGGCCCAGGGGATTGTTGGGGGCATAGAAGGCCCTTAGTAACTGCATTGTTTCAAGTTTTATTCTATAGTCTCACTAGTGTTCACATTGAGCTCAGGTGTTGAATGTAACTCCTCTGTTTTTCTGGCTTTCCCAGAGGCAAGCTTCTCATGTATTCATTACACACTGCTCTATGCTCTGATATAGTCAGACACAGTCTGCTGAACACAATTTCCACCCGATGATTAGAAAATGCAGCCCAATCAAAAGCACATCTGCCCCAACATCCTCTGTTATAATTTGTTAGCTCTGGGTGCCACCTCTTGCATTCTGACAGTACCGATCCTTCCCTGCTCTCCAAGCTGCAAAGACACCAATGGGTTTTTTCCCCTTGGCAAAAGAAATGTGCCTCCCTTTTTTAAGTTCACATACTGGTAGTGGATTAAAAAACAGCGTATTTTGATCCTCTGCTCAATGCCTGATGCTCAGGATTGCATGGTTTTAAAAAAAAATGCATGGTTTTAAGTTCAATACTGGCTGTACAATAAAATCATCCGGGTAGTTTAAAAAAAAAAACTACTGATCTCTGGACCCTACAACACACCAATTATATCAGAATCTCTGGGCATTGATGTTTTATGAACCTCGCTCTCAGGTGATTCTAATATGTAGCCTGGTTGAGTGATACCAAGTTAAAAGGAATTTGCCTGGCCCCTTTGAGGCTTCTGCACACATTCTGAAAGAATCACCAAATAAAAGAATCCAAGAATAAAATGAAGAAACCATCCTAGTATTGTGCTCCAAATGCAAGGATATATATTATCACTACTGACATAGTCAGTGATGCTACAAAATTGCAGAATCACATCCATCCTTGCTCCATGACAGGTCCAAGGGCAGACATCTTTATTTCCTCATTTTGTAAAGATCATTTTTTTTCTTATGACAGACCATTGGCCACCTTGGCCCCCCAAAAAAATCAACTCTACCTTGCCCTTAATTATTGTCCTGCACTTGTGCACCTGTGCCATTCCAGGGCAACATGTATTTTCCTGGGTCTGGGCAGACTCTTCTACTCAGTTCTGATTAAACTCAATAGATTTCATGCTTCAAGTCCCTCCTTATCCAATCATGACTCCAAATCCCCTCGTGCAGATGAACTCCCAGTTGGCATTGGGAGCAGTCTCCCAAAATTGATTCCCAATGGGTCAGTGACTGACAGCCCATTAAACACCTGGAAGTATGAATGTTCTCCAATGTGGATGCCTATCACTCTAAATGAATCTCTGTTTCATGACATTTCAGTGTCTAGAAGAACTGATCTGAGAAATCGATCGGCTTGCACAGAGCTTTCCTGAAGCACTGAGGGTTTGTATCCCAGACAGGTGGGCAGCCCAGCCTTTCCCGCTACACCTACTCTCACCTCTTCATAGTTTTCTCTATTCTAATTTCACAAATTCCCAAAAAAAACTCCTAATTTTTTGCATAATTATCTGTATGAGCAAGGAATTTGGGTTTTTAGGATTTGTTTTTGTAATTTAGATCACTGTAAATTGGAGATTATCTCTCTGTGTTAGACTTTGCAACAGATTTCTGACTTCTGTCTCACATATATATACACAAAAAGTAAGCCAGGGGTAAAAGTGACAATCTGAGGAATTCAAAAGCAGTCAACATAATTAGAGGGTTCCTCAGGACCTCCCCAGGAAGACAGAGAAATGAGGCTTGGAGTTGGAGCAAAGCCAGCCTCCTGCTTTGTCCTTTTTGGCTATATGACTTGGGGCAGGTTTCCCAAACTCCTCTCTGAGCCCTTCGCTCATTGACACATTTAGAAATACCAGTATATGTCTGGCCAGGTACTCATTAGGACTAAATGAGGTGATAGGCAAAATGTAGAAGAGGCTGTAGAAGCAGGTTTCCTTCTTTCCTTCTAAATCCAGCCTGAAGCATGAGGAGTAAGCATGGGAAAGAGGCAGAGTGTCCTCATTCAAAACCCTCACCAAAGTGAAACCACATGATAGCGCAACAATTATTGTAGGTGGGATCCACAGATATGAAGATGCCTCTTCTATTCTGTTTGGCACATTTTCTAACATTATTTGCCTGGAAAGGTATGTAAGAAGACACTACAGAAAAAAATGAATGCTTTCAGCATAGATTCCTGGAATAATTCCTTGGAGAGAATCGGGAGGAAACCCGGTGCTGAAGGCCCCTGTGTTAATAATTGAGGAGGAGTCCAGGCTGGGAGCCTGTGTCTACACAGCAGGGATAGGCGACCCCTCATTCTGTTTCCACCCTCTCCGTCAAGCTCTAGACCTCCCCTACTAAGTGAAAGTCCGTCTCCAGTGACGACCTTGACTGAAGTGTCTCCAAAGAGCCCAAGAGGCTTCTGTGTTATTGGCAAGGAAACCTGGGCTGTCATGACCCAGTAATCCCCTTTATGTTATGCAATGCTGGGCTCGCTGGCTCGATAAAGAGAGACTCACATTTGGGCAGAATTATAAAAATTACCATCACGTTCCTCAGGGGGCTGACTCCCAATTATGCACGCCTTCTGGTGCCGTCCTGGAGTTCACCTTCTGGAACATGCTCAGCTAGGCATGATAATTATGTCTGTGTTCTAAAAATGGAATATGAGAAAGCCTTAAAGATCCATATTTCATATTAATACCCAATTACATCCGGGTGGGTTTTTTCTCCATTTCAAAAGAACTGGCGAGAAAGGTTAATGATTTAATTAAGTCCACTGCCCACCCCCACAGCAGCCCCACTGTCACATCTGAGCACAGAGGCGCTCACGGCCAGCAACAGACTCCGGAAGAGGGCATCTAGAGACTGGCAGCTGGGGCGTTTTAGTTGATGACAGTTTTATTATTGCATCTGGAACTAATGTCATCAGCTCAGGGAGCCCCAGGGGGAACTTGTTCTTCTGGTCATTAAGGCTCAAGTCCACCTACGCGGGTAAAGAACAGGACTAGAAGTGATCAATAAGACAATGGAAACTCTTCTCTGGGACAGAAATAAAGTTCTCAGGCTATGCATTGCCACGCTTTTAATCCAGCAGCCCAGAGTTCAAGGACATTTTGTAGGGCATGCTGTACTGAGGGGCAGCAGAAGGAGCTTAGAATGGCTTTTTTTTTCTACCTAGCGCCCCAGGGTGTAAGCGCTTAGTCTGAGCCTAATGGATCAATGGTAGAAAGTAATTTGCAAAGGAATCCTGGTCCTGCTGCTCACCCTCTGTGTTATCACCAGCCAGTTCATTCATCCTTTGTCCTCCTCCTTCATCGACACTTGGTCATGCTCCTCTTCTTATTAAGCATGGATAGGATACTTGGGAAACAGCGAAAATGGGCACAGATTTCTATCTAAATAGACTCAGGTTTTAGAGGAGGAGAAAGTTAGAAGAAATGTAACATGGGAATTCTATACTCTGTGAGATGATAAATGTCACGCATGTATGAAAAGAAGAGTAGGCAAGAAGATTGGGAATGGGGCAGAGAGAAAGGGGCCAGTAGTTTGGGATTTTGGAACTTTAGAGTATGTTAGACATCATTGAGAAGGTGCCTTTTGTCAGGGGCCAGTCAGGGGCCCACTGTGAATGCCGGTGGTGAGAGCCCCAGGATGAAGAAAACACAGGGAGCCGCCAGCCAGAGAACAAACAGCACACAGCAACTTTATTCTGCAGACCCGTTCCTATATAGGGTTCTGCTCAAAATGGCGCACACCCATGTCAGTGCACACGTGTTACACTTTGTTTAGCCATTGAATATGTGTGTTGCACTTGCCTTAATCATTGCACATAACTATATGCAGTGCTCATGCGCGAGATGTGTGCGCACCCACTATTACACGGAAGGTCGCACACCCGTGGCAATGTGGGGACTGCTCGTGTCCGCCGCTGGATGGGGTCATGCTGTACTCCCTCTGGGTCCCCACACCTTTAATGCAGAGACCACAGGAGCTTTCAGATTTAGCCAGCAGATGACTCAGGGTGGTGGTGCAGTCCAGGCAAAAGGGAAAGACCTTGCAGTTGTTCCATAGCCAAACCCAAGGAACAGCAAGGTGAGCTACGTAGCAGGAGCAGGTGTTCTGGGCAGGAGGGGACAGGTCTGACAAGTGCCTGCAGCCAGACCATGTGAGGGAGACCTGGGATCCACTGTGAGAACCCAGGTGCTTAATCTGAGTAAAAAGGGAGTCATTGCACGTTTTGAGCAGAAGAGTAACAAGGTGTAACTCAAGCGTTAGAAGAATCTCTCTGGTTTCCATGAATAGGAAGAAGGGAAAACAGGCAAGATGAGGAGACAGGTGCTTATTGAAGCCCTTCAAGACTCTAGTGACTTATTTAGCTTAGGACATCGTAGGTTGTTGCTGAAGACGCTTCCATTTCTCCAACCACGAGATGATCCCAGGATGTCTGTTGCAATGATCAGTATTTGGGAACTTCATTCTGTGTTGTTTTCAAGATCTTATCTTAACGACCTCAAATTTCTGTTGAGTCTGGTCAACGACGCCTGCTTCAACCAGTGGAAGTGCACCTTTCATGCCTCAGAGCATTGGGCCATGTCCCTCCATTCAGTCCCCAAGCCCAGAGTGAAAGGTAATTGATTGCTAAGAGCTTGCTAGGTCATGTGACCTTATAGAATAAGCTGTAGGGTCCGCTATTAATTGTCAATTGTACCTGCATTATAAAATGGTCCTTTCAACATGAAATATGTTCTTTATCCTTGATGAATGCAATTGCAGGGTCCAAAAGATTATAAGTCTGAGAAGGTTTTCGTCTTCACCTGATCTCTGAATTCCCAAAGTTTGCTTTGTTTATCAGTGATTTAGTGTAGTGTGAGAACATAGTTATCATTTAGGAATTCTGGGAGACTGTCATTCAACTTTATAATTTTTAGACAGTTGTTAAGAAATAAAATCCAGAGGCATGACTTATAGCACCCAATACTCCAGAAGATAGAAACTTGTGGATTCCTTAACTATGACAGCACTGAAATTCTGGGGTAAAATTGCCATAAAGCATGCCTTGTATCTCATGTTTCCTAAATAACATTTGTCTTTGGTTTCTGAGTTATACAAAAGGCATATTAGTAAAATTTTATAAATACATACTAGCATTTTGTCTCAGTGTTATACATACACTTTGAAGGTAAGTTATTCTTTTTGTTCCCTGTTGGCGATTGAACCCAGTGGCATTCTACCTCTGGCTACAATCCCAGCCATTTTTATATTTTTTAAATTTTGAAACAAGGTCTTGCTAAGTTGCTGAGGCAGCTAGCCTCAAACCTGCGATCCTCCTATTTCAGTCTCTCAAGTACTGGGATTATAGTGTGTGCCACTGCAGCCAGCAAAATAAGATTTCTTCTAGTGAAATAGTTTTGAACTGTGAAGTTGCCTTAAGAACTACCAACTTTCATCTGACAAGTTAGCTATTATAATATAGGTTATAAAAATTCTAAAAAGTATTATATAATGAATGGATTAGAAGTCATTACAAGCTTCTCTAGCTGATCACACATTATCATCACTAATGGGCTGAATTAGTGTTTGTTGACACAGAGCTTTCATAGTACTATATAAATGATTCTTGCAATTAGATTTCAATTGTCCTATAAGATGATAAGTTCTGTGATACTGTGAATTGTGTCTCCAGTTTTTTGTTTGTTTGTTTGTTTGTATGTTTCCCATTGAGGAAACGTTATCCAGAGAAGACATGGTAAGGATATTATCTTCTCTTTCTCTCTCTCTCTCTTTTTTTTTTTTTTTTGTTTTTGATTTTTGCTTCTGCTCATCTGGGGACTGAGGAGGGAGCAACGGGGCTCTCTTAGCATCTGTGTGTGAGCAGCTTGTCTTCCCACTGTTGAGTTCTCCAGAGAGCTGCCATTTGGCAAGCAGAAAATCATTATTAAAGCTTCAGCCCCAACCTGTTGCATTTTTTCTTCCTTCCTTTCTTCCCTCCTTCCTTCCTTCCTTTCTTCTCCTGGGGATTGAACTCAGGGGCATTCTATTTCCATCCTTGACTCTCTTATTTTTTATTTTTATTTTATTTTGAAACAGGTTTTATAAGTTGCTAAGGGTCTCACTAAGTTGCTGAGGCTGTCCTCGAACCTGTGATCCTCCTGTCTCAGCCTCCCAAGTATTGGGGATTACAGGTGTGTGCCACCATGCCCAGTTTATTCTGCATTTTCTTTGAGCCTCTTTCCTTACCACCCATATGACTTCCAGGAGACGCAAGTTCATTAAAGTTCATGGAAATGTTACCAGTAAACTTTAAAAAAATCAATAGCATGGATTAATATTTTCAATAGTTAATAAAACTATGCTCCATCCAAAATAGTTCCATTATGCCATCAAATAAATCCATTTGGTAGTTTCTTTCAATGTTAAGCTGTGATCAATTTGTCTTATTGCTTGATTGATATTTATTCAGCCCAGTCTAAGAGTAAAGGGGAAAAATGTAATCCATTTCCAGCCTAGGAATTCAGGCAGGTAAAATCTACTTCCCAGGACAGATTTCAGATCCCATATCCTCATGAACAATACAAAAAAGAAGAAGGACTACAGTCTTTTTTTTTTTTTTTTTTTTTTTTTTTTTTTTTTTTTTTTTTTTTTTT
>PVJS01055689.1:0-12581 GCA_004027185.1 Glis glis
ACATTGCTTCTGTAGCAGCCATGTATGTATATGTATATATATGTGTGTGTGTGTGTGTGTGTGTGTGTGTGTGTGTGTGTGTGAGATCTACAATCCATATATACATAATTATATATAACATATATAATTATCTATATACAATCCATATATAGCATTGTATATAAACAACCCATACATATAATTATATATAGAATCCATATATATATATTATATATATTATATATGGATTGTATATACAATCGTATATATAATTGTATATTATATATACAATCCATAATATATATGTGTATATATATATATATATATATATACACACACACACACACACACATATATAAAATCTACAAGTCTTGAGTAGCCTGGGGTTCAATAAATAACAATTCTTGTCAAGGACATACAGCCCTTATTTACAGACCAAGAAAAGAGACCAGAGAAGCTAAGGGACTCACTCAACATCACAACACAACAGATACCTAAGTTGTCTTTTCTTCATATTCCCAGATCCTCTGTCTCCTCCGGAACACTGGGATTAGACAGCGCCAGTAATTTCAAACAACTGAAAGGGTTGGCCTGACAGAAGAGGCATCGTGCTCATGATAAAATGAATAGTGCCTGACATTCACTGAACACCCACATATGCTTTATTTGATCCTCACAATAATCATCAGAGGTAGAGACTTTATCGTCCCCCTACAGATGAGGAAACTGAGGCACAGAAAGAAAAGGTTACTTACCCCAGCTCCTGGATAGAGCCAGGATTTGGACTCAGATCTGCCTGACTCCCAAACTTCCAGGTTGAACTCCTCCACTTAGGGCTTCCCACCAGATGCGCTGACAGGCATGCGGAGTGGATGCTTCAGGCTGAGTTCACAGCCCTCGGTGAACATTCATCTCTTGTCCCTTCGACTCTCTTCCATCTCCCAAAATGTAGCTCACCGTACCTCTCTTGCACGGTCTCAGGGTGATTTGGGGCTGACAGCTGTTCAAGTGCATGATTGCTAAATCCTTTCAAACCGACACGGAATCATTCAGAGGCTTAACCAAAGCAAGGCTTCCGTCTCTGAAGGCACAGCCTGCCACGGCCCTCTGCAACTTCCTCTTCACAGGCCCTCTACAAAGCTCCCTCCATCCACAACGAGACAACTGTATGGACAGGCCGCCAACCCACACAGCCGGGTCGGATTGAGTTTCTGAGCACAATCGTCATGTCGTGTGGTTCTCTGAGTCCCCTCAGATTCGGGGTGACGTGCTAAAGGTGGGCAACCAGAGCCAGGCACGTATCGGTTCAAGACTGGAAATGACCTCCCGTGTTAAATAGATGATTTTATTTCCTAGTGCTTTCACATCTATTATCCAAGTCGTGCTTCTTCTTCAACCCTGTGGAGAGAAGAAGGCCGTCATTTTTATGCCTCTCCACCCACATCTCCCTCCACCACCATCTTTTGCAGAGAAAAGAGATTTAGTTACTTGGTCCAAATCCAAACAAGACTGGAAGGCAGGGCTCAGAGCCTGAGCAAGTGCTGAATACCATTGGACTTCCAGAGAATGACCACCGTCCCGCTGCCAGGAGGGTTCTGCAGCTCCCCAGGTGCGGCCACATCCGTCACAGAGGTTGCGGGGGATGACTGAAGTGTGAAGAGGCCGAGAGCCCTCCAGGGTATGGACGGTGTGGAACTGGGCCTAAGACCCCAAGAACAAGCCTTTTCCCACCCGCCCACGCCCCAACACTGCCCCCAGTCAGTGTGCTGTTTTGAAGACCTCCGGCAGCCTCTGCCAGGGTGAAATTGATTCCTTTTTATTCCTCCCGCCATGTTTATTTACTACTCTGACCTTCCACGATAGCTTGTCTCCTCACAGGAAGTTCAGGAAGAAATCCCCTTCACAGTGCACATGGCTAAATTCCCACAATGGACAGGTAACGTCTCCTAAGCGGACAGGTCGAGCCCAACTGCTTATTCAAAACAGAGACTTAGCCGGGCGTGGTGGTGCACACTTGTAATCCCAATACTTGGGAGGCTGAGACAGGAGGATCACAGGTTCGCGGCCAGCCTCAGCTACTTCGCGGCCAGCCTCAGCTACTTAGTGAGGCCCTCTGCAACTTAGTGAGACCTTGTTTCAAAATAAAAAATAAAAAATAGGACTGGGGGTATAGCTTGGAGGTAGAATGCCCCTGGGTTCAATCCCCAGGACCACAAAAAAAAAGAGACTTTAAAATTGCAACAGAAAGATGGTACCATTTGCCTTCAAGGAGCCTGCAAACTTGCTGAAGGGATCTTCAGGTGAGTCATTAGGATTTATATAAAAATTCAACACAGTAAGTGAAGCCGGGTGTGTTGGCGCACTCTTGTAATCCCAGTACTTGGGAGGCAGAGACCGGAGGATCCGGGTTTGCAACCAGCCTCAGCTACTTAGTGAGGCCCTCCGCAACTTCGTGAGACCCGGTTTCAAAATAAAGTATAAAAAATAGGGCCAGGGGTATAGCTCGGAGGTAAAACGCCCCTGGGTTCAATCCCCGGTACGGCAAAAAAACAAAAACAAAAACAAAAAACAGTAAGTGAGGTGAGAGCGCATCCCCAGGTGGTATATCGTCAGACCGTGGGGCATACAGTGGTGAGATCCTGCCCTCTTGGGAAAGAGAGTCGGCACCTGATCTTCACTCAAATCACTGCCTAATTCCAAACCTTCGAGGTGGGATGGAAGGACAGCCTGGGGAGTTGTGAGTGCCTGGAACGGCAGGGTCTGATCTGGCCGGTCAGAGAGGGTTTCCTGGAAGGACAGTGACATTTCTTCTGGGATTTGAAGAATCAGGAGTCCATTGGGCTTGTGCAGCAGAAAGAAGAGGAGAGGAGATGGGACACCGCTGCGGAGGAGATTAGACCAGAGGTGGATCTGGGGGACTGGGCGGAGGTGGGCAGGGAGGGGGGGACCGGTGCCAATGGAGCGCAGAGATGTTTCCTGACAAGAGCGAGACAGAGGAGTCCTGCTGACCTTCATTTCGTCCTTTCTGTCCAACAGTTTCTGGCCAGCCTAACTCATGCATGCCACCCAGGGCCATTTTAACTGTTTTTTTTTTTTTTTTTGGTATTAGGAATTGAACCCAGGAGTATTCTATCTCTGAGCTCCCCCCGCCCAGCCCTGTTTTATGTTTTCTTTTGAAACAGGGTCTCACTAAGTTGCTTAGGGCCTCACTAAGTTGCTGAGGCTGGCCTCGAACCTGTGATCCTCCTGTCTCAGCCTTCCTTCCAAGTACTGGGATTACAGGTGTGCACCACTACACCTGGCTCCATCTTAACTTTTGTCAAACTAGTGGTTCACACTCAGTAACCCAGGGAAGCATGATGGAGGGGAAGGGGAAGAAAGGAGGATGCAGGAGAAATCAGTGCAGAGAAGTCTGATCCGGCTAGCAGAGACCACATGACCAAGAGGCCTTTGTCCAGGAACCAGCACCACCATAGGAAATCTGGGTGCAGGCGGCCCCGCAGTTCCAGGCATACCATGCAGGAGGGAGTGGACCCTCTTGCTACAGGCCTGAGGTTCTGAGCAGGACTCTGCACCCCAAGAGAGGACGGAGTTAGCAAAAACAAGGAGGAACTGGAGTCCAGAACCAGGCCATGGCATGCCTAGGAGCAGCAGCCCCCCACCAAGAGATGTATATGCTGATGTGCATAATGAGGTATCTGAATAAACCTTGATAGGTGCTTGTGCTAACAGTAAAAATAAAAATACACATTTCTAGACACTCATACACGTTCTCTTAAAGAGCTCATTAGCTACTAAACTTGCAGCCTTTTAGCACTGAAAGGTACCTTAGAGACTACTGGATATACCCTTCTTTCAAATGAAGAAACAGGGGTACAGAGATGTTAAGTCACTTGGCAAGGTCACACAGCTAATTAGCCACAGAGCTGGGATGAAAACCCAAGTCTCTTGACTCTTAATCCACTTCTCTCCCCACAACATACATCTAATTTTTTCATTTTAAAGAGTTAGGTTTAAATTAGGAAAGAAGCAATCTATGATCAATCCCATAATGAGCACTGGATTTTCTCCTCATTGCTGACATGGGCTTTTATTCCCTTTTAATTTACGATCACTTTATTTCATTTTACAAAATTATGTAGAGAATTTGTCCCAATTGTTAATAGGATTGCTTTTCAATATCATTGTGGGTTATTTCTATATCCACAACCCCATTTATTAAAGTTTTCATTGTTCTATAACTTCAGGAAGATGAAATACAGACACCTATATAGGCATGTACATTCATCTCGTACATACTGGGGTAAAGACACAGCCGTGTATAGACAGAGCTTTCTGGAGAGTTCAGTTGATCCCCAGGCACAAGATCCACCATTAAACCCCTGCCTTGCCACTTTTACCAGTTGAGTGAACTTGGGGAGCTGATAGAACCCCTCAGAGCCTCAATTTCCCTTGATACTAAATGGTGATAGGAGTCCCCGCCCTGTCCTAGCTCATGGGGTTGTTTTTAGGTCTCATGCATATGCCTGGGCTATTTATTCTCACCTTCCAGCAACCTGCAGTGGCTACTGATGGGCACAAAAACTGGTGATGGATTCCCATCCTCTGTTCACAGTGCCTTCACTTGCCCTACAATGCGTGTACTCCAGGTAACACAAGCGTAGCCGAGGGGCTGCCATCTGAACCCAGGACCCAACATAGCCTGGTTGCAGCAGACCCTACAGCCCCAGCTCCTTCACCACAGACCCTCCTGTCCTCCTCTTTCAGTCACTTTGATCTGGAGGTTCATGGAGCACAGGTGGATTTTGGGGACTCATGATCAGTGGAGGTGAGCAGATCCTGTCCCCTGTCCCCTCTTCTGATGGACGGCATGATCAAGACACTTTTGCATGCACGCAACACTCCCTTCTCATAACGCTCCTGCAAAGTGGGTTCAGTCACCCCCCCCTTACCTGCAGTTCTGCTTTCCGTGGTTTCAATGACTGGTCAACTGTGGTCTGAAAATACTAATGGGAAATCCCAGAAACAAATAAATTATAAGTTTTAAATTTCAGGCTGTTCTGTGTAGCATGATGGACTCTCTCGCACTGTCCCACTCTGTGGGATGTGAATTATCCCTTTGTCCAGTGTATCCATGCTGTATATACTACCCACCCATTAGTCATTCCGTAGCTGTCTCAGTTATAGGACTGTCATGGCGTCACACACATGGTTGTGCTCAAGTAACTCTTATCTTACTTAAGAATGACCCCCAGGACAAGAACAGTGATGCTGGAAATTCAGATATTCCAGATGACCGAAGGGAAGCCATAAAGTGCTCCCTGTAAGTGAAAAGGTAAATGTTCTCAATTCAATAGGATGTTATGGTTGAGTCTGGAATGTCCCCCAAAACTCACGTGTTGAAGGCATGGTTCCCAGAGCAGCAAGGTTCAGAGGTGGGGCATGGCTGGAGGAGGGGGGCCCCTGGGGATAGGGCCTTGAGGACTACATCTGTCCCTGGCCCCGTCCTCTCCTTCCCTGCATCCCAGCTGCCATGAGCTGAGCAGCCTTCCTCTGCCACATCCTGCCACCACAGTGCTTTTGCCTTGGAGCCGGCCGACCATGGACTGAACCTCTGAAACTGAGCCAAATAAACCTTTCCTCCTCTGAGTTGTTCTTGTCAGGTATTTCGGTCACAGCAACAACAACAACAAAAAAAGCTAACTAATACACAGGGAAAGAAAAAGAATCAAATGCTAAGCTTGCTTAGATCTACAGTACAAAAAGATCTTTTGAAAAAGAGAGAGAGACTACATTCATTCACACAAGTTTTATTACAGCGTATTATTCTGATTGTTCTATTTTAATTACTACTTTCTGTTGTGGATCTCTTACTGTGCCTAACTGGTGAACTGAAAATTATAAGTATTTATGTTTGGGAAAAACAGGTTATATTTGTAGGTTTAAGCATTCGTGAGGGGTACATCTAGCCAGCTGATAAGAAAGCCTACTCTACATGCCAGTCCTGTTGTATAGATAAGGAAACTGAGGGTAGAATGTGTTCCAAGATGCACAGGTGGCTAGAGGCAGAACTGCTCTCAAGGCCAGACCCCTGATTCAAAGGCCGCGCTCACTCTTGATACTACATACGAGACACTCGCCTGCAACAGGACCTCATCGGCCAGGGTTCCCATGCGCTGCACACCCCAGGGATACAGAACACCATCCCATGGCCCCTATTTCTAAGCTAATTCTAGACAGAGGGAGCTACTGTCTGTTGATCATGGGAGACTTTCAAGCTGGCAGAATGACTTCCCAAGAGAAATCCAGGGACGTCCCACCGACTTGTGCATTTAATGTGGGGTTAGATGGCACTTCCAGAAACATTCCAAAGGAACAAATCTGTCATTGGGAAAGAAAGCAACAACCAAAATGGTCTTTCCAAACTCACATGTCTGCCATTAAGTTTCTCCTGGGGGAAAAGCACAGAGAAACCAGGGAAGATTTGGGGAAAGATTGGTCTAATTCCTTTTATTTCCTCATTAGAGAAGTTGGCTCGTTCTGAGTCAGTGGAGAGATACCACTGTTAATTGCTGGCAGAGGAACTTGTTCACCACGGTGCTGCCCCTTCCACATGTCAGTTTCTGAGAAAAAACTCAAAGTGATGATGACTTGCAAACCCAGGAAAGGGAGAGAGAAAGGGGTCAGTCCCCGGCCTAGAGCACTTCCCAGTGTGCTCTTCGGAAACTGTCGGTCCCCTGTGACCCATCGTGGGGCATGGAAACAGCAACATTTGATGTTAATATATATTAAGGTTTGCAATGAATTCTTCCTGTAAATTGGAGAAAATTCAAAAATTTCCCGTCATTCTCACCCTTCTGTGCTTTCAAGAGTAGGACAGAGTCGGGCATGGTTGCACACACCTGTAATCCCAGTACTTGGGAGGCTGAGACAGGAGGATCGCAGGTTCGGGGACTGTGATGATTAGTCTGGATTGTCAACTTGACTGAATCATGAGACACTTAAGATTCTGTGACTTTGGGTGTGCGGATGAGATGATTGGTTTATGTCATGGCAGACTGAAGGGGAAGTCCTGCCCTGAATGTGGGCAGCGCGGTTCTGATAGGCGCAGGACCTGGATAAAACAAGGAGAAAGCCACATGAAGGTGTGCGTGGTCCTTCCTGAAGACAGCACGTCTGCTCTTGTCTGAGATATCAGCCTTTAGCTCTTTGAACTGGATCTTCACCATGGTTTCTCCGGAGAGTTTCCCGGCCTTTCTGTCTTGGACTGGGATTGGATTCGTGGTCACTCCGATTCTGAGACTCCAGCTCTTGGACCACTCGACCAGCTGCTGGTTCCTCCGGCTCTCCATGTGCAGTCAGAAGCCTGGGTCTACACTGCGTTGGACTGTAAGGTGATTTAACAAATCCCCTTTTTCCATATGCATGTTCTGTGTGTTCTGTCATTCTAGTGGACCCTGACCAATACAGGGACGGCCTCAGCAATGTAGTGAGACTCCGAGCAACCTAGAGAGACCCTGTTTTCAAAACAAAAAATAAAAAGGAAGCCGGGCGTGGTGGCGCGCGCTTGTAATCCCAGTACTTTGGGAGGCGGAGACCGGAGGATCTGGGTTCGCGGCCAGCCTCAGCTCTGTCTCTCGATCCCTGTCTCTCTCTCTCTCTCTCTCTCTCTCTCTCTCTCTCTACCTAGTGAGGCCCTCCACAACTTCGTGAGACCCGGTTTCAAAATAAAGTATAAAAAAATAGGGCCGGGGGTGTAGCGCGGAGGTAGAATGCCCCTGAGTTCAATCCCCGGTACCGCAAAAAAATAAAATAAAATAAAAAGGGCTGGTAGTGTAACTTGGAGGTAGGACACCCCTGGGTTCAATTCCCAGTACCACAAGAGTCAATGAATGAATGAATGAATGAATACAAAACAACAAAACAAAAACAGAGTATATGGGATGGTGATGAAAGCTAAGACGAAAAATAAATGGAAAGGTCAGAGAGGCGATGGGTGTTGGTCAGGAAAGCTCTCAGTAAGAAGGTGCCACTTAAGCAAAGATGTATAGGAGACAAGGGGTGATCTGCGTCCATACTGGGGGAAGAACCTTCCAGAGAATGTGGCAGACCATGGGAAGTGGTCCCAGTTCATCCGGCTCATTAGATGTTTCAGTAGACATTCCCAATGGTCAGACCACACTGGGAGGGTAGTCTAAGCCCCTGAGATGGATAGCAAGAGGAAACACTTTACCTACTAAGTAGCCTTGACCATTTCTGGGAAGACGAGTGCTTGACCTGCACTGTTAACACGATCATCGGTCCATGGCGGCAGAGCCATGCTGATAATCCCAGTCTGAAAAGCCTCCAGAAAGCCGGTCTGCAGAAAACACATGATCTTTGGAGAAATCTTCACAGGGCAGAAGGAGGCTTCCTGCATTTGTGACGCACCAGCGACCCAACGGCCCCAACGCTCGAATCCCACTTCAGAGGCCTGCACAAGAAATAAACATCGCTTTAACCACTAATTTTTTCCCGGAACCTCCTGATGTCTGCAAAACTGAGTGGAAGAGTATGTGTGTGCCCTTTGGGGCTGACACAGCGACCCTTTGAGATTCTGTCGCTAAGCGGGGTAACCCGCTTGCAAACCCAAAGCGCTTCAGTCCTTAAACTCAGAGCCCAACGCGTGGTCGCCCAGCTGGTCCACAGCGTGGGTGTCCTGTTGGTGGCAGAGCCATGGTCCCCGGGCTGCCTCCCTCCCCCCACTCTGTTATTAGGTATGCACTTCAGATTTTGAATGGATCTCCTTGTCTGGCGTTAATTGACAGTGAAAGCCAGGTTTTCAAAGCCAAGGTACAAGCACTGGAGGTAAGTGATCAGAGGACTGCCCTCGTAATAAATCACCCCGCGCGGGTCACCGTTCGGAGTGTGAATGCAGTGTTCAATAAAGAAACACACTCCACCTTTCAGCTTCAAGCCGACCCCAGCTAATTGACCTCATTGTAGTCCCTCCATTAATCATTCTGGCACGCGGGGCAAGAGGCAGTTTCGCTCCTTAGGTTTGCAGGGAGGAGGGGGACCCAGGCCGCGTGGGGGCGGGAAGGGCGGAGGGGGCAGTTAGCGTGGAAGAGGAAATCAGAGACAATTCTCCCTTAATTAACTCATTGGGTTTCCGGGTTGGCCAGCTATGGCTTACTTTGTGGCAGGAATGTGGGGGGTAATGCGGAGGCCTTCATTAACTTCACACCGGGATGCGGGAGTTTGGGTCTCTAACGAAAGCAGATGTGAGCATCGGCACCCCATCCAGAGAGCCGCCCCGCCAAAGGACGGGGGGTTAGCTTAATGCTGCATAATCATTCAGTGTCATCGATCTCCCCAGACCCTGATTAATAAATTGCAGCAGAAGTCTTTTACAGCAGTGACTATAATTTTGTTTGGCCGATTAGAAGCACGTCACAGTGCCCAGCAGCCACGTGGGGTCCGCTCACCGTCCCCTTCATCCAAACCTCCCATCCCACCAGGCCCCCTGGTGTCCCCTCCCTGGGTCTGTCTTGGGTGAGAGGCATGGAGTACTTTTGGTCAGGCCTCCACATTCTGCCAAGCTCACCCTAAGCTGGCCACAGGGAGCCGCAGGGGACTTCAACAGAGGTCATCCAACTGCAGCTCAGCATTGGTTTCTCCGATGCAACATAATCTGGATGCCTGTGGGTGCCAGGCATTGCAGTACACTGGAAACACGCACACTCACACAAACACACACACACACACACACACACACACACAGTGCAACATGGTCTTGGTCCTCAGGGAACTTAGAGTCTGCATTGATCCATTTATATTTTCAAAATGCAAGATCTGCCTTTTTATACCAAACTGCTTTAAATTAGGCCTTTTTAAAAGGTCTCTTCCCCCCCTGCAATTAGTCGCTATTATTCAGGAACGCAGTCATTTCACCGTTCGCAGGGGTAAACAAAGCCCGCAGGGTCAGCAACCTTCATTCTGAGAGGAAGAGAAAGGAAAAGAGAGCGGAGGGCAGGCGAGGGGGAACCATCGCTCCTTTCACACTTGCGCTTTCCCTGCTGCTCCTCTTCCCTGCGTTTCATTACTGTTAATGAACTTAATTGTTTGGTTTCCAGAGCCAGCCTGAAGGCACCACTCTCCGGCCCCCTCGGTGCTGAGATTCGGTCTTGCTGGTCTCCAAATTAACTTGTAAGCAAATACTTCAAACCCGTGCCCTTCCCTGTCAAGCACCTGGAGGGGGAGATTCTGGCCGAGACTTGAGGACGTTTTCTGATGGAGAAAGAGAGCGAGCGCCTTCAGATCCCCGTCTGGAGCTGTGTGTAATTCAACTCCACTTAACTATATTTATAGCGTGTCTACTATATAGCCCAGTAATTGCGCCAGTCACTGGGTTTAGAAGGTTGATAAAACACAGCCACTGACCTCAAGGAACGCGAGGGTTTCTGACCAGCCCCTGGAACAGATCAAATTTCCTTGGTTCTACTATCCACCGCACACAACCACACCTGCAGGACCCAAGAGTTAAGGCAGGTCAGAGTGATGGGAAAATCAGTCTTTGGGTGACACAGATGTAGATAGAATCCAAAGTTTGTCCATTTGCCATCTGTGCAGGCTTGTCCACGCTATTTAACCTCACCAAGGCATAACAATAGTGATATCTACCCCCTTGCATTACTATATGCAAATATGTAAAGAGCTGGTCCTGCTACAAGTAGAAGACTATACTTTATATAGGAAAATTCTGATGGATTATTGCGAAGATTGCTCACACAGATAATAATATACTAGACTAATTTTTTTAATTCAAATATGCCTTCTCCTTCACTTCTGGAAATAAACCATTTCGTCATCCTTAACAAGGGAAGCAGATAATGTCTCATTGGCTCCTGACAGGAGCCCCGCCCTCTCCATCCAAACCCAACCTTCTTCCAAGCCCCTCGCTGTCCCACTACTTCCGGTGGTCTCTGCACTCAGCCTCTACACCATTTATTTTTGCATGTGGAGTGATCGGACAGTGCCAAGAATTAGAGATTGTTCTCTGCCTTCTCACATAAACTGTATTAGGCAGGGTTCTCCGGAGAAACAGGATCAGTAGGATGTGCAGATGTTCCTTGACTTACAATAACGTTATGTCCAGAAAAACTCATCATAAGTTAAAAATATCTTACATTGAAAATGCATTTAGTACCCTAGCCTATTGACCATCATCACTAAGCAACACAGTACCTGTAGAATAGTGGTTATTCACCCTCATGGTCCCAGTGCCGACTGGGAGCCGCAGTTCCCTGCACAGCTCAGCCCTGCAGGAGTATAAGGCTGCATATCAGTCACCTGGGAAAAGATCAAGATTCAAAATGGGAAGTACAGTGTCTACCGAAAGTGTATTGCCCCATCGTAAAATTGTCAGTCAGGTCAACGTGACATCAGGGACCATTGTACATAGATATATAAGAAGGTATTTGTTATGGGAATTGGCTCATGGAATATGGGAAGCTAAGCCCCACAATCTGTCATCTGCAAGCCAAATAACCAGGAGAGCCAGGGACATAATTCCATCCAAGTCCCAAGGCCTATGAACCATGGGAGCTAATGGTATAAATTCAGTCCTAGGCCAAAGGCCCGAGAACCAGGGGTCCCAGTGTGTGAAGATAGGTGTCACAATTTATGGACACCTAAGCAGGAGAAAATAGGTGTCACAATTTATGGAGGGAGAGCAAATCCATCCTCTTCTGCCTTTTTGTTCTCTCTGGGCCCTCTCCGGACTGGATGATGCCCACCCACCCTGGGGAGGGCAGCTCTTCTTTGCCAGTCTACTGATTCAAATGCTGGTACCTTCTGGAAACACTTTTGGAGACATACCCAGAAATAATATTTTACCAGCTATCTGGGCATCTTTTAGCCCAGTCAAGTTGACACAACATTAACCTTCACCAATGAACCAAGATTTAAAGAAGTTAAGAGTTCACAGCTGGTTAGGGTTAGTTGGAACTAAGGTTAAAGCTCAGATCTCCTGTACCAAATCTTTCTACTCCATGAGATTGATTATATCCAATTGCCTTCAGATTAGTACCTTATTTTATGCTGAATTAAAGTGTCCTGGGATGGTTCAGCGTACTATCCAAGCTTCCTTACATTAATCTTCAGGCTTCCTCTCTAATCTCCCTTTTCATTCACATTTGCACATCACTCTCCTGATTAAAATGCACAATGAAGATGTAATGAGAGCAGACTTCTGTTTTATAGTGGTATCTGAACCTAGACCTTAATTCAATCTCTTCCAATAGCCCACCAAAATACCTATATGGAAACTTAAAGTGGGGGATAAAAATTCACAACGAGAAGATCTGCCAGACAAAATAATCCCCAAACTTGGAATCTTCAGCCAAATGGAGTTTTGTTAAAATCTGACCAATTGTTGCCTCATGGATCTCAGCTTAATAAAATAAGATTGTTTTAAGGTAGGAAGGAGGGATTGAAGGAAGGAGAAGAGAGGGGAGGGAGACAGAGGATGAGGATGAGGATAAGGAGGAGGTGGAGGAGGAGGAGAAGGAGGAGGAGATGGAAGAGAAGGAGGAGGAGGAGGAGGAGAAGGAGGAGAAGGA
>PVJS01055690.1:0-12580 GCA_004027185.1 Glis glis
GCGTGGGCGGTCCGGTACCCGGCGCACAAGGGGCCCGGCGAGGTGGCCGGGGGCTTCCGGGGTGGGGCGCGCGCGGGCGGTCCGGTACCTGCGCACAAGGGGCCCGGCGGGGTGGCGCGGGTGGCTGCCGGGGTGGGGCGCGCGCGGGCGGTCCGGTACCCGGCGCACAAGGGGCCCGGCGAGGTGGCCGGCTTCCTTCCTTCTTTCATTCTCCTCTCCTCTCCTCTCCTCTCCTCTCCTCTCCTCTCCTCTCCTCTCTCCTTCTCTCTCTCTCTCTCTCTCTCTCTCTCTCTCATACTGGGGATTGAACCCAGGACCATTCTACCTTTTAACTATATCCCCAGCCCTTCTTATTATTTATTTTGAAACAGGGTCTTGCTAAATTGCCGAGACTGGCCTAGAACCTGTGATCCACCTGTCTTAACCTCCCAAGTCCTGGGATTACAGGCGTGCATCCCTGCTCCTGGCTTGAATTAGGTGATTTTTTACCCAATTTTCAAATATTGATGTATTGTCATTTTATAGGGAGAGATAACAATTAAGAATGCTAAACCATGGCCCATACACCTTTGGTACATTGTTGCTACTTGAAAGACATTTTGTAGTATTTTATTGCAGGGCAAAAGTTAGTCGTGTTCTGTTTTTGAATTATTATTAAGGAATGAAAACTATTTTTAGCTATTTAGAGAAAAAAGAGTTTGAAGACTCTATATATGGTAAAGCTTTTAGGATACCTGTAAGGAGAGCTTTTGTGAAACATTAATGCACATGTGTGCTAGGTGGTTGGGGACCAACAGTCTAAATCCCAGTGGGACAGTAACTCTGGTCTAGATTTATGGGCGTCAACTCAATCACCAAGTGTATTACTAAAAGGATGCTAAAAGCCTATGTAAGGATCCAGCTATCGGTCACATGACCTGATCTAGGGAAGAGATAAAAGCTTATATGGATCCCATGGAAACTTGCCAATACTTGTCTCCATAATACATGATAACATTCTGACAGTAAACTACTCCTGGGAGTTGGGCATTAAATTAGAGAGGCGGCAGCTCTCCTTTCTGCTGTGTTCAGATATCCAGGCATAGCTTTCTAATACATTGCTAATTTAGAAGCCAGAAGATGAAAGCTCTATTTTAATATCTTTCCAACACCTCATCTTTTCTATCTTTGTTGGAACATAGTTCAGAGCGATGGGACATATTAATATGTGATATGCTCCATTCACTATGCTGGAATTTTCTTAGGATTAATAAAACTCATAGATTGGAGACTACCTTACTTAAGAAATATTACTCATTCCTTCTAGAAAATATGTATATAAGTACTTGTGCTATTGTCAGAGATCATTTTTGCTTCTAAAAATTATAAAGTCAGTCAGTCTAACTTGCATTAATAGGGAGATAATTTTAATTTCAAATAGTAGTCACCATACTAGGATGTGGGTTTGTTCCCCAGTACAAGATACAAAACAAAATGCAAACAAAATACAAACAAAAAAAATGAGTCATGAATCACCAGAATTATTTTTGCGTAGCAGTGTCTTTTTTATGGTACTAGGGATTGAACTCAGGGGAATTTTTCCAAGCTACACCTCTAGCCCTATTTTATTTTTTATTCTAAAATAGGGTCTTGCTAAACTGCTGAGAAACTTGCTAAGTTGCTGAGGCTGGCCTCAAACTTTTGATTCTCTTGTCTCAGCCTCCCAAGCAATGGGATTTCAGGTGTGTGGCACTATGCCCTGATAGCAGTGTCTCTAATTATCTCTGTAATAGAGGAGACAGAATTTTCTGTGCTCAGGGCAACAGGAGAAGAGGGTGAGAGGGACAGAAGTAGGAAGAGGGAGAGAGAGAATAGAAGATGGAATGGCCTAATGCGAGTCGTCCTTGAGATCTTCCCAAAACTTTAACACAATGTAATGAACTCATGAATTTGTTTTTAAAAACTAAAATTAATTTCTTTAGAATTGTGGTAAAATATATATAATAAAATATACCATTTAAACCATCTTAGGTGCACAGTCCAGTGGCGTAATGTTCATTTACATTGTGGTGCCACATCACTCTCTACCATCTCCAGTTCATCTTCCCAAACTGAAATTCCATGCCCGTTACACAGTGTCTTCCATTTCTCCCCCTCTTCAGTCCTTATCAACCACCATTCTACTTTTCTGTCTCTATGAATCTGACAACACCAGTGGAATCATATGGTATGTATCTTTTTGTGGCAAAGTCTTATTGAGATTGTGGGAATCAATGAACAGGCTGAAATGCACGTGAAGGTTGACATGATAGAGTCAGGGGATGTGGAAGAAAGCACAGGAGACTGGAGGCAGGAATACAAGACAAAAGCTTCCGCTCACTTCAGGCTGACAGGGGCTTGCCACAAACCTTTGCTTTCTGCCCAGGAGCTCCCCTGATGCAAAGGATTCCCTCCCTTCCCCAGGCTGACAGGGGTTTGGTGGCTTACTTTGTCCCTGTGCAGTGGCTTGTAAGTGGGAGGAAGTCAACATCCCTGGGAGGTAACATCCTCTCCAACAATGCACAGTGGAACTGGTGCAGAAATGCGCTGCTTTTCAACCTTCCAGCTGGTGATGCCAGGAGGTATTTGGTACATTCCTCTGGAAGTCCAAGGAGATCCAAGCCCACTGTGTTCATAGTGGCAATCACATTAAAATACCTTCATGTTGGTTCTTCCTTCTTCCCGTTATCACTCTTGTCTTCCCCCAATTTCTGCTCACTTAGTTTGTTTCCCAGTACATGACTGGCACACAGGTATTGTCACTGGCTCTGCTTTTCAGGAATGCCAGGCCTGGTTGGTGTCAGGTGTTTACCCTTTTGTTATAGGCTGAGTCGTTCCCCCCTCCCCCCACACACAATGTGTAGAGGTCCCCACTCCAAGTACCTCAGAATGTGATCTGATTTAGAAATTGGGCTATCCCAGGTGGATGTAGTTAAGATGACTTTATATTAGAGGAGGTTGGGCCTTTAATCCCATATCACCAATGTCCTGGAAACAAGAGACACAGAGACACAGACTCATGAGGGGACAATGCCACATGATGATAGAGGCAGAGACTGAAGTGCCACATTTGCAAGTCCAGGCTACTCCAAGGATTGCAAACAATCAACAGAAGCTGGGAAGAGGCAAGCAAGTGTTCTCTCTTGTGGGTTTCAGAGACATTTCAACACTTTGATTTCAGACTTCAAGACTTCAAAGCTATGAGACAATAAATTTGCATTTTTAAAAGTTACCTAATTTGTGTGTCTTTGTTACCATACTTTTGGGAAATGAACACACTATTGCTACAGCTTCTGTTGCTGGATGGTATACACATATGTCCTACTGTCCTCTTATTAGGGGCAAGATTATAATGTGGCAGGTTCCTTAATGAGGGGAGACTAGAGCTAGGGTGGAAACTATGGCTATCTATAAGTGGAAATGTTTTAGAAAGGCAGCATAATGATGATAACCGAAAAAATAAAATGGAGAATATGAATTCTATAAAAAATAACAGTAGATTTTGGATCCTGCCACTTTATTAATTTCATTGATTAGTTCTAACTCTGTGTGTGTGAGTGTGTGTGTGTGTGTGTGTGTGTGTGTGTG
Organism: Glis glis; assembly: GCA_004027185.1. Lineage (NCBI taxonomy): Eukaryota > Metazoa > Chordata > Mammalia > Rodentia > Gliridae > Glis > Glis glis. The sequence goes on from PVJS01055690.1 coordinate 3,607, forward strand.
TGTGTGTGTGAATTATTTAGGGCTTTTGACATATAGGGTCATGTAATCTGTAAACAGGGATATTTTAACTTCTTCCTTTCTAATTTGGATACTTTTACATCTTTTCTTTCCTTTTTTTCTTTTTTCTCATTATTCTTGTTGGTACTTCCAGTACTCTGTTAAATAGAATTGGTGAGAGTGGGCATGCTTGCCTTGCATCAGCTCTTAGTGGAAAAGTTTTCAATTTTACCCCATTGGTTATGATGTTAGCTGTAGTTTTTAATAAATGGCTATTAATATGCTGAGGAATTTTCCTTCTATACCTATTTTGTTGAGAGTTTTTTATCATCAAAGGATGTTAAACTTTATCAAATGCTTTTTTGAACCTATTAAGATGATTATGTGATTTTAAATAATTTTCATTCTGTTAATGTGGTCTGTCACACTGGTTTGCAATTGTTAAAGGGTCTTGCATCATGGAGATAAATTCCTCTTGTCATGGTGCATAACATTTGATATATGGTTGGATTTGCTTTTTTAGTATTTTATTAAGGATTTTTTTGCATCAATGTTAATACTAGTTAACTTATTATGTCAACTTTTAAAAAGAGATACTGGTATTTGTGATAACAGGAGTGAAATTGGAAAATGTTAAGCTAAGTGTAATAATATACAGAAAAATGTTGCATGACCTCATGTATATGTGTAATCTAAAAAAAGTCAAATACATAAAAGAAGAGAGTAGATTGGTGATTAGCAGTGGCCAGGAGGAGGATGAGATGGGGGAAAAATAGATCAAAGGGTACAAACTTGCAGTCATGTAGGATGAACAAGTCTAGAGATCTAATGTACAGCATGAGGGATACGATAATCATCATATTGTATTATAGAATAAAATTTTGCTAAGAGAGTAGATTTTCAGTACTTCTGTGATACACATATACAAACACACAACAAAATAACTATAAAAGGTGATGGGTATGTTAATTTGTTTGGCTGTAGTAATCATTTCACAGTGTATATGCACATCAAAACTTCATGTTGTACACAATAAGTATATACATTCAAAAATTTAAAAACCCATACAGCAAACTTCTCTAGCACTTTAGTGGCAACAATGCTTTATTTCCTCCACTCTGTTTTCTTTCTGAACACAGAAAAGACTTATGTTTACTAAGTTCTTTTTTTAGTTAGATGAGGTTATGTGACAAAAATTCTGGCTAGAAATGGATTTAACTTAATACAAGCATATTAAACACATTAAGCATTATAAGCATATTTCTGATGCAAAGGAATATTGATAAAAAGAATTATGGTACAAAAATCAATCAAGTATGTTTAAGTTAATAATAGTTACAGGTTTCCCATTCAGAGAAAACACTCAGATCTTCTAAGGCATTTAACTCCTTTCTGGTATCCAAGACAACTAATCCTCTACGAACCTCAGGATCAGACAAAAGCTTGTCCATAGAGTTCACTGACATTACAGAGTCTGTGGGAAATGATGAGGTCTTCCTTGTGAAGAAAGAAGCTTAAAGTGGATGCTGCTCTTTCTATGATCAATCCACTATTTATTGTTTCTCCAAGATTTCTTGGACAAAACACTATTGTTTCATTTAAAGTTTCTTTACCATAAAAATCACTAGTTGTAGACATAGAAGCAGATGCAGTAAATACCTGCTGAATACTTGGGGGGGGATACTGTGCTAGGTATCTGAGTTTTTAAGAAATATATCACCTTTGAGAAGCTTATAATCTTAGAAGTTCTGCCTGAAATGTGGAGAAAAATTAGAGAAAAAATTGGATTGGAGGAGAAAACAAGTTTAAAGGCATTTATTACAAATAGTAAAGGAGCGAGTTTGATAAGGGTAGTGGTTGTAGAAATAGAGATAATTTGTGGGCTTGAGAAATATTTAGAAGATAAAATCCATGCTTATCAGTGATGGATTGAATGGGTAGGAGGTAAGTATTAAAAGTGACTCCTAGGATTGTGATTCTCTTGGGAGGATGGGTGGTGAAATATTTTGTTATGATGTGGAGCATTGGAATAGGGTTTTGTTTGTTTTGGGACTTGTTGGATCTGAGGTATCATTTGGTAGATACTTAACATGTATAGTCTTCAGGTAAGAGGAGTGGTGTGAACTGGAGATGGAAATGTAAAGCATTGGATTATGGGTGGTAATTGAAGCCACCCACATGTTTGGATGAGTTTTACTATGGTAAGAGTGTAAAGTGAGGAGACAAACCACCCCATGGATATAAGGAGTCTTTAGAAATTAGTGATTGAGAAGAAAAGAATGATACTGCAACCAATTCCCAGACTTCCCAACCAATTCCCACACCAGTTCTTACATTTCGGGTCTCTTGGATGAGTGACAGAAGCTGGGCGCCATTGATAAAGGATCTTGCTACACAGCCCCAAATGTATCATGTAAATATTCCTTGTGATCTTCCTGAGAGAAGCCTGTGACTACTTTCATGATGACTGTGCAATGGGGAAGAGTAAATAATCACATTTGTTTTATGTGTGTGCTGGGGATTGAGCCCAGGGGCATTCTACCTCTGAGCTACATCCCCAGCCCTATTTTATTTGCAAACAGGGTCTCGCTAAGTTGCCGAGGCTGGCTTCAAACCTACGATCCTCCTGTCTCAGCCTCCCAAGTACTGGGATTATAGGCGTGTGCCATCACACCTGGGAAAAATCACATTTTTAAGGGACTTCTGGATACTGATTCTAGAGTGATGTGAATTCATGAAGAGCTTATCATTATGGCTCATCAACCAGAGTTGTAATCTTGACTTGTGCTCATTGAATAGCGGGCCTAATGGTTCTCTGAACTCACTTTGTGATTCCTCTTCAGTTCAGAATGTATAACTGGCACAGGCACATTCAGAAAATGGTACAATTCCCACATAGGTTCCCTGACCCTTACTTCACCATAAGTAGAGTAAGTAGAGGTTAGGTCACCGGAACTGCCTCTACCTATCAAAACAGTACACAGACCATACCGTATTTCTGAAGGGATTACAAAGATCAGTGCCCTGTGAAAGACTTGAAAGATGCAAGAGTGGTGATTCCAACCATATTTTTATTCAGTTCACCCATTTGGCCTGTGCAGAAAAAAAAAAAAGGATGGAACTTGAAGAATGTCAGTGATTATCCCAACCTTTATCATGTGTTGATTTCAATTGAAGCTTCCATTCCAAATGTTTTTCTTTTTTTATTGCTGAAACAAATCAAACAGTATCCTGGCACCTGGTATATGTTATTAGTATGGCAAATGATTATTTTTCTAGATCTATTATTAAAATTATCATAAACTGTTTGATTTCTCTTGGCCAGGCAACAATAAACCTTCTTTGTCTTTTTCAGAGCTATTTCAGCTCTCTAGCTTTATGTCATAATCTAGGTTTAGGGTCCCTCGGTTTATTTAGCTCACAGTTCTGGAGGTTCAAGGGCTTCTACTTAGTGCTGGTTATGGCCTCTTTGTGAATGGCATCACAGTGGAAGCATGTACATATATATAGGAGAGAATGATTACATGGTAAGACAGGAAGATAGACTGAGATCCTACAAGAACTCCATTAATTCTTTCGAAGGGCCTGCCCTCAATGACCTAATGTTTCTGTCAACATTCTCACTGCTGTAATTCAAAATACCTGAACACCACCACTTAGAGAAAAGAAGATTTATTTGCTCACAGTTCTGGAGATTTCAGGGGTTCAGTCCACGTTAGGCCAGGTTACATCTTCAGAGCTCAGGGCATGGTGACAGGAGGCAGAGAGAGCTTGTGCAAAGGCTCTGCTCTCACATCATGGAGGCCAGAAGGAAGACAGAGAGCAAGGGGCAGAGGGACCATATGTAATCCCCAAAGTCACACCCCCAGGAGCCCCTCCTCAGCAACCAAGGTCTGCCTCCAGCATGGCTGCCTTGTTTCCATGAGGTCTAGGGGGACATTCTAATCCAAGTCATTCTACTCTGCTCTGCCTGTTAAAGCTCTCAACATTGCCACACTAGCGATCAAGCTTCCAATACATGAACATTTGGGGGGAAACCCACATCTAAATTATAGCATTAGTAATGTCTCTAGACATCTGTCGAAACACATACATGCCAGAGGGTGGGAAATAAATCCCACAAAATTCAGGGATCTATCACCATGGTTAAATTTGTAAGGGTCTACTGTCTGGGGTATTTCCAGATATTTATTTCCAGGATAAAGTTCAAGTTTTTGTATTTTTTCTCTACAATCATGAGACAAAAGAGCTACAATGCCTAATAAGCACCTTTGGAGGCTACATATACTTCATTCAGGTATGTTATTCTGATCTATTTGCTAAATAACTTAAGAGCTCTCAGTATTGAAAGGTGCCAAAAAATAAGAGAAAGCTGTATAACAAGCCCAGACTGCTGTGTAAGCTGTTGTCCAGCTTGGGCAAATCCAGGAGATTTGATGGTGGCTGAAGTGTCATTGGTGGACAGGGTTGCTATATGGAGTCTTTGGCAGGACCCTATAGGTATATTATAGCACATTGACCAAGCAAAGCTACTATCCCTTGTAGGTAATAGTTCTCTTTTTGAGAATCAGTGTAACTATGGCCCACTAAGTTTCCATGGAACCCAATCTTCCTATTATAAACTGGGTGTGCCTATTTATGGTGGAAACTTATGTTCCATGGTAACTTGATGGCCCATAGTCAAGTGTTTCTCAAAAGAAGAGTCATTAAGTTGGGTGTGCATAGCAACTCTCCATCATCAAACAGAAGTTGTATACACTGTGTTTGGGTTTAAGTTGGTACTGAAGGCATAAATAAGTTGTATAGGGAAATACTCAGATGGCCAAAGTTTAAACTCTTTCTGCATTGCCTGTTGATGATCTAATGGGAATTTTCCCATTAACATTTACCAGAGAAAGACAATTCTTCACATATGCTAATGCCAACCAAAGCAGAGGACCACAGCAGTACAGCTCCACTTTGGAGTGGAACCAAATGTCACTGGAGAAGAAAAATATTCCAAGTTGGAGAACTTCAGGCAGTTTTTCCTAGAAGGGGTAGATGGCTAGAGGTAAAGACCCACATTATTTCATGGGCAGCTAATAATTTATCTTGATGGGGTTACAGACTTGGAAGAAACATGACTGGAAAATCACAAAGGTTAAGGGGAAAATGTATATCAATAGCTCTCTGAGGATGGGTGTAGAATGTTTATATATTTGTGTTTCATATGAATAATAACCAAAGCAATTTATGCAGAAGAAAATCTTGATAATAGGTGGGAAATATGACCTGTCCTTTGGACGTAAGTTAACCTTTTAACCTTACCATCCCTGTTTTTGCTCAGGGGCTCATGAACAAAGTCGCCATGGTGACATGAATGGGGATTATGCATGGACTTGGCAGCATGGTTTCCACTCAGTAAGGCTTCAGACCTTGTTGAATGTCTAATCTGCCAGCAGTGGAGACCACCACTGAGCCCCTAATATGGCACCCTCTCTTGATAGCATTAACCAACTAATTACCTTGTGGCAGGTTGGTAACATAGGACCATTTATATTATGGAAGAGGTAGTGTTTGTGGAATAGATTTTTACAATGGTTATATATTTACCCTTTTTTCCTGCAATACTTCATTTCAAAACTACTATCCATGAACTTAATATCTTATTAATAGTCATGGCATTCCATATAACATTGCTTGGAACCCATTTTACAGCAAATGAAATGCAGTAGTGGGCTGGCCCATGATCATGTATTTCATTGTTCTTGCCATATCCTCCCCCCCAAAGAAGTTGGACTGATTCAGTGGTGGAGTGGCTTTCCGAAGCTCTGCTATGGTGCTAGCTGGATGTAAATACCTTGTGGATCTATAATTTCTTCTGTGCTATAGCAAACATTCTAAAAAAGTTGCTAATTTATCATGCTCATTCTCTCATTGCCAGTATCCATAGTTTAGGGAATCAAAGGGTGGAAATGGGAGTGAATCCTTTCACTATTGACCACTGAGATCTACTAGCAGTTTTTGTTTGTTTTTCCTTTCTAAAATTTTGAGCTCTGCTCAATGAGAAGTTTTTGCTCCCAAGAGAGGAATACTTCTACCAAAAAATACAGCAATAAGTGGGGAGAGGGAGCAGGGTGGGATCTGGGGGGAAGCACATCAAGTGCTTATGTGCATATATGTTTCTATCATTGTGAACCTCAATATGGTATATAATTACAATGTGCTGATAAACTAATATTAAAAATACAGCAGTGGTTCCCTTAACTTGAATGTTGAGCCTGATGCTTGACCATTTTGAACTCTTCAGACCGGTAAATAAACTGGCAAAGGAGTTTCTCTACTAACTTCTTCACCTTATTATAAAGAGGAAAGTAGGCTGTTCCTATTTAATAGAGGTAAGATATTTCTGGAATGCAGGAGACCCATTGAAGTGCAACTCATCATTCTTTGCCCTCTGATTAAAGTCAATGGGAAACCACCATCTAAAATAGACAGGATGCCAGGTATGGCGGGGTACACTTGTAATCCCAGTACTTGGAAGGCTGAGATAGGGAGGATCACAGGTCTGCGGCCAGCCTCAGCAACTTAGTGAGACCTTGTTTCAAAGTAAAAAATAAAATAGGGCTGGGGTGTAACTCAGAGGTAGAATGCACCTGGGTTCAATCCCCAGCACCACACCAAAAACAAAACAAAAGAACAGAATGCCAGTTGATGCAGAAGTTTCAGGAATAACAGTTCTGGTCAACCTTCAAGGCAAGAAACCATGACCAGCTGGGTATGTAAACATCAACACTCCTGGAGTTATAATATGGCTTATGTGGACAGAATGTAATGGAGGAGAATAGATTTCTTCTTTCAGCAAATTGCAGGTGTTGGAGAGTTGGCTGCTTTCCCTGTTTTCAGCGGCAAATATAGTTTAATTTTTCCATTAGCAGAAAAAGAGAACAAGGGGATGAATATATCCATCATTCAATAAAAGGAAAGAATAAAACATCATGCTACACAGAGCTGCCATAACTCATTATAGTAACCCAATTTTAGAGAGAAAGAAGCTCAGAAGAATTTCCTTTCTTCTTCCAGTTAGGTATTCCTGTGAGACACTATACCAAACAAAACAATATAGCACAGGAATATACCTACATACATATGTGTGTGTGTGTGTGTGTGTGTGTGTGTGTCTGTGTGTGTGTGTGTGTATTTTGGGGAGTTGAACCCAGGGCATCCTATCTCTGAGCTACACCCCTAGCCCTTTTGATTTATTTATGTTTTAATTTTGAAACAGGGTCTCAATAAGTTGCTGAGGCTGGCCATGAACCTATGATCCTCCTATCTCTGCCTCCCAAGTACTGGAATTTCAGGCATCTACCATGCCCAGAAGTACAGGAATATATTTAAAAATATTTCAGGAAAGCCATGTGCAGCCTGGAAAATAGACCTGGCACTCACTTGTAGAAAATCAAGTCCAGATTGTGGTGTCACTGTAAATGCCTCTGGACAGCATCAATGGGATTATTTGGGAATGTTTTCTCTCTGGAGGGAGAGCAAAGTGAAGAGTTTCAGTTGGAACTATTAAAGGCAGTTGGTGGTGCCATGTTCAATTTGAGATCCATACTTAAGGTAAGGGTTCTGCCCATCGATCTCCCTGTATATCTGCTCTCTGTAAAAAAGAATTCAGAAGCCGTGCATGGTGGTGCATGCCTGTAATCCCAGTACTTGGGAGGCTGAGACAGGAGAATCATAGGTTTATGGCCAGCCTCAGCTACTTAGTGAAGCCCTCCACAATTTAGTGAGACCCTGTTTCAAAAAGAATAAAAAATAGGGCTGGGGGTGTAGCTCGGAGGTAGGATGCCCCTGGGTTCAATCCTGATTATCAAAAAAAAATTCAGATAAATAGACACTATTTGCATTAAAATTTAAATTAGTTTTTTTGAGCTTAAACTTACTCATTGTGAAACCTAGTTATTGTAGTATACTTAAATTCAGAGATGCTACCGGGATTAAGTTGAAGAAAGTAATGTTATTTATGTGTAAACTTAACAGCACACACTATTGCACTTTTGAAGATCATGTGCCGGCTTCCCTATTCTATGTCTGGTAACTGTCATTCATCTTCTCTGGATTCCTAATATGCTAACAATTCTCATTCTGTTTCTTTCTTAATCAAAAATTGCTGGGAATAAAGATTTGTTAGAACTCTGGGGGAAAGAGGTGACAGTTTTGATATGAGGGTCCATGGAGGGGCTTCCTTTTAATTAAAATTTAGATTTGGCATGTAGGTTTTTTGGTATTTAATTTTTTATTGACTTTATTGAAATCTAATTCATCTGACATAAAATTCACAATCCAGATTTCAGACATTTCCCTTGCCTCACAGAGATCCTTTGTGTTCTTTTGGCACTAAGTCTCTCTCATTCCTAACCCCAGGCAAAGTGAAATTGCTGGATTGTATGGTAAGTTTATATTTAACTTTCTCTCAAGGTGGCTGCACTGTTTTATATTCTTACCAGCAGTCTATGAAGATTCCCATTTCTCTCTGTTCTTGCCTACACTTGTTATTTTTATCTTCTTTTTTTTGTACTGGTGACTGAACCCAGAACCTCACACATGCTAGTCAACCACTCTACCTTTGAGCAACATCCTTAGCCCTTTTTATTTTTTATTGTAAAACAAAGTCTTACTAAATTGCATAGGTTGTCCTGGAATTTGGTAATCCTCCTGCCTCAGCCTCCTGAGTAGCTGGGATTATAGACATGTGCCACCACACCCAACTCCTTTTATGTCTTTTTATTATAGCCATTCTGTTCTAATGGGCATAGAGTATTGTATCTTATTAAGGTTTTCATTGGTAGTTCCCTAATGATTAATGACTCAAGCATCTTTTCATGTGCTTATTTGGCACCCATATATCTTTGGTTTAGTATTTGTCAAAATCTTTTGCCTTTTTTTTTTTTTTTGGTGGTACTGGGGATTGAACCCAGGGGCATTCTACCTCCGG
>PVJS01055691.1:0-12580 GCA_004027185.1 Glis glis
ACAAAAAAAAAAAAAAAAAAAAAAAAAAAAAAAGTAGCAAAGGACCCCAAAGAACGTCTGTTCAATTGTGTTACAGGTATTGATATTTACCATATTAGAAACTAAAATTTTAAATATCAAATAATAATAAATAATATTAATACTTATTTATTAATCAATAATAATATGTATTATTATTATTTTGCGGTACTGGGAATTGAACCCAGGGTTTGATTACACCCTCAGCTACACCTCCAAGCTACACTCCCCACCCTATTTTTTATTCGTTATTTTGAAACAGAATCTCACTAAGTTACACAGGGCCTCACTAAGTAGTTGAGGCTGGCTTCGAACTTGTGATCCTACTGTCTCAGCCTCCCAAGTACTGGGATTACAAGTGTGCACCACCATGCCTGGCTCCCAAATTATTTTAAAATACCAATAAATTTATCACATGTTAATATAAAGAACATATTTTAAGTTGGGTGTGGTGGTACACACCTGTAATTCCAGTACTTGGGAGGCTGAGACAGGAGGATTGCAGGTTGCACGTCAGCCTCAGTAACTTTGTGAGACCCTGTTTCAAAATTAAAAGGGGGGATTGGGGGGCTGGAGTGGTGACTCATGCCTGCAATCCCAGTACTTAGGGAGACTGAGACAGGAGGATTGCAGGTTTGAGGATAGCCTTAGCAATTTTGTGAGATCATTTCAAAATTTAAACAAAAAAAGGGGGGTATAACTTGGAGGCAAAATGCCCCTGAGTTCACCCTCCACTACCAAGGTGGGAGCAGGGTTAGGGGTGTGGCTCAGAGGTAGAATGCCGCTGGGTTCAATCCCTAGTGCCCAAAGGGGGGACATATTCTAATGCAAAATTATTTTCCAAAACATGATTTATTATTTTGTGGCATCAGGGATTGAACCCAGGGCCTTTGCACATGCTACACAAGTGTTGAACCACATTCTCAACCCTCCAAAACATAAATATTTTAAATGAGTAGCAGCACTGTTTCCTATTACTTGCAAAACTCATTAATGTCTAGTTTAATAAAAGATGGTGGATTCTCATATCTGCTTCTCCATTTGTAGCTGATAATTATAAATATTCTGAACTTTGATATTATACCAAAACTTCACAAGTGGTGGTTTCTAAAAGATCTGTTGCAATATGGAATCTCAACCATTATCGACACACTTTTAGCACTGTCGCAGTAGCAACCATTGGTGTGCTTGCTCTTGGAATGGATCTTTCACCCCTATATGACTTTGTGAAACTGGGAGTTAATAGATCCCTGAATCGAATTTGTGCTGATCATCTAAACACACACTGTGTGAAAGCTCGAGAGTAAAAGGCACATAACCTTTTAGTGTCACTGGGAAAAGTTTTGACCTCGTAGACCCTGCCCATGAAAGTCAATGGGTAGAGGGCCATGTAAGCCAAGGATATGGGTATCTGAGATTCAATAATAGCACCAAGAATTAAACCCATCAGACATGTATAAAACATGATTTCATAAAGATATCGTAACAGGAAGAACCGTTCAACTTTAGAAGCTGATGGAGAACAATTCAGTACCTAAAGGACTGGTAAACAAATGGCCTGCATTGAATTTGTTCCGTCTCACCTATGGGAAGTGTGTCGCTGGGTAATGAGGTGGCAGACAAGACTTTACAGCCAATTGAGGCAAAATGAACCACAGGGTTAGAAGAGCACTATTTTGAAACCTCCAGTGCATAGTAAGCAGAGGTATTGGGCATCCACAAATGGAGAAAGGAGACAAGCAGCCATTACATGTCATCTAGGGCCAACCCCCCTATAGTCTTGTAAAGAGATTACACTAATCTGGTCCTGTCTCCATATCAAGATGCAGTTTTGCCAAGAAATACAGAGCGACCTGCTGAACTCAACCTGAGCATGAGATTCACAGAATCCAGACAGTGGGAGCCCCAAGAGTTAGAGAGCCTGGGCAGGTGGACCAAGTTCTATTTCTTGGCCCTGACCATGATGGTGCTAACTAAAGCTCACCTGAGATAGACTCCTTAGGCATTTGCTCTGTCCTTTTCTGGATCTAGGTAATTTTACAACAAAAAAATTTTAACACATTAAATATAAAAAAGACCACAAATTCCTAAGAATGCTACAGGGAGAAAGGAAGGTGGAGAGGGAGTAGAGAGAAGTAAAATCAAGCCCACTGCCTATCAACGGAGACCGTTGGAACACCAGTGCATTACTCTGAGAAGACAGACATAGGTATGTATTCTACCCACCCAGTAGGGATAACAAATGGCCCTAGCAGTGAGGAAAAGCTCATCTGCCACTACCTGCAGGAAGCCACTACCTGCAGGAAGAACAACAGAAGTGTAAATCCGCCATTATGTAACTTGTAATGAATGGCCCACTTAGGCAGTGTTGTTAAAACCTTCAGGCAAAAGGTTGACGAGGAAGGGGCAGGTGATCACCAGAGAAACAATGATTCACCTTAGGGATCCTTCTGCCTCACAACATGCCCTCTAAAGCATCCTTAACACAATTAAATTATGAAGCAGAAGTTTTAAGTACTTGATCTACCCATCTTTGGGTACAATTTTCAGGCTGCAAGAACTAGGAATGACTTAAATAGCATAAGAAAAGCTATCAGCTGAATCCAGAATCAGGATCCAGTTTCTTCAATAGGTCAGCAGTGCAGGAAACTGGAGAAAGGGTGGCAGAGAGAACATTTTAGATTAGAAGAGACACAAAAGACTTTCCAGACCTTGCAAAAAATGAGTAAAACCTGTTTGGATCCAATGGGAGAAAAATATGTAAAAAGACATTTCTTCTGACAGAGACATTTGACTAAGGATGGGGCACTACTTAATAATGGGAAATTTTTGCCGGGCGTGGTGGCGCATGCTTGTATTCCCAGTACTTGGGAGAATGAGACAGAAGGATCATAGGTTTGCAGCTACCTCAGCAAATTAGTGAAGTCCTCCTCAACTTAGTAATACTGTGTTTCAAAATAAAATAGGACTGTAGGTGTAATTCAGAGGTAAAAATGCCCTTGGGTTCCATCCCCAGTACCACAAAATAAATAAATTGATAATAATAACAACAACAATAATGATGACGGGAAATTGTTGCCATTTTTGTACATGTAACATGCATTGCTTTTATATATTAAAAAAATCCTTTTTCTTTTCTTAATAGTTTCCTACTGAGACATTTAGTGGTAAAATAGGGTTTGCTTTAAAATGGTAGCTCAAAACCAGGAGAGGACAAGAAGGCAAGACAAGTGTTGGTGAAGGTGGAGCATCCACATTCTCATTATGAACAGCTCCGCTTACAAAAGAGGTTTCAGAGCAGGGTGCAGTTACGCACACCTGTAATCCCAGTACTTGGGAGGCTGACATAGGAGGATTGCAGGTTTGCTGCCAGTCTTAGCAATTTAGCAAGACCCTGTTGCAAAATAAAAAGTAACCAATAATCCCAGTACTTGGGAGGCTGGGACAGGAAGATTGCAGGTTTGCCGCCAGCCTCAGCAATTTAGTGAGGCCCTCTGTAACTTAGATCCTATTTCAAAATAAAAAAATAAAATAGGGCTGGGGGTATAGCTCAGAGGGAGAATGCTCCTAGGTTCAATCCACAGTACTACACACACACACACACACACACACACACACACACACACACACACACAAAGATGAATAGAATAGAATAGAATAGAATAGAATAGAATAGAATAGGACTGGGGGTGAGGTAGAATGCCCCTGGGTTCAATCCCCAGTACAGAGAGAGAGAGAGGAGGTTTTAGGATCTGTGCAAGTGTGACAAAGATGAAGCCTGCTGAGTGAAAGCTGCAGAGGCTACCAGCCAGCCTGGGACAAAGCAAACAAACGCTGGTTTCTTCTTCTAGGTAAGCATGCTTTCTGGACCAGAGGCACCAGTAGAAACTGGAACGTTTTAGAAAAGCAAAACCCCAGGCTGGCCAGAGAAACTCTAGCTGTGTTAACAAGCACTGGGGATGAGGGCCACTGGGCAAGTCTCCAATAGCCTCATTCCAGGGCTGGCTGGCCCCTCAAGACACAGAGCAGCATGGGGCTGGCCTCTGGAACTGGTCCATGCTTGCCCTTCCCCTGGAGCCAGTATCTAGACACATTACCTGGCTTCTCTGCCCTCGCCTCTAGAACGCAAGTATGTAAAGTACACATAGAGGGACCCAGGACAGCGACCGCACACAGGAGACGTTGTATAAGCTGCTTTGATGTTAATACTCAGACACTGCTAAAACTTACGGCTAAGACTCAATACCATAGAGTTGATGAGAATGGCTCCAAAGAGGAGAACTAAAGCCTCGCTGGCATGGCAACCAGAGGCGCCTGTCGGGGTCTGGCAACGTCCTTCCCCCAAAGGACACAGTGATGCCATAGGGCACCTCTTGTGGCCTTGTGCCAATAAGCTGCTGCTCAGCCTTCCCCACAGCCACCTGTGGACCAGAGGCTCTAAGGGCTCAGAGAAAACTTGTCAAAAAGCAGTGGAAAAATTCTCAGAAAAGGTATTCCCTCTGTATGCTGCCTGTTCTCCTTCTTGTCTTCTGGAAGGAGCGAGGGAGAAAGAGGCCATGAAATTCCCTCAGTGTTTGAGTCACAGATGGCAGGAGGGAAGTGACCATGGCTCACAGAACTGATGCTCGGCCACTGGGCTGGGCCAGTCCTGCCAAGAGCCGCGGTCCTGGGGAGTAGGTTCATGTGGTGATTCTCCTATCTCAATGTATTCACTTTTGAGTTTATAGCAAGGTAGGAAAGACCTTTACAAAGAAAGCATGATCAAACAGGAATAGAACAGGCCACTTTTCTCAAATACAATTTGTACACCAACTTCCTTTTAATAGCTGTAGGCTTCATTTTACTCTATCCACTCTCAGAATTTGCCTGACTGGTTTTGTGCAGACTATCTGGGTTCCCTGGTCACCAACACCACCAACTGGGGGAGCTATGGAGTCTGTGACTAAATGGGAGGGGCTGAGCTTTCTGGGACATGATAGATTCTTATTGCTGTTTTAAGTGAAAATATACTTGCTTACTTCGTGATCCACACTTTCGGTAGCCATGCACTGGTTGTTGGCCAGGGTAGTGATCTCACGGCTCTTGGGGGTTTCCATCCGGCAGCTGCAGAGAGGCACTTCCTGGAGGCCGTCCGTCTCCAGCACATCTGGACCGTTGGCCAGCCCTAAGTCACACAGACAGACATCAGCTCATGCAACCCTGACCTCCCAAGGGCCGTGCAGAGAGCAATCAAATATAGAGGCTTTACAGTGACCTCACATGCAGGGAAACAGACGCAGCAGCATAGTTACTACACCACAGCACTGCTCAGCAGGAGGCGGCCACACACCCTGTGCCTCTCCTCTGACATGTCACCTGCCAGGGTGCTGAGAAATACTTGTTAATCATTCATGTTCTTGAGGCCCATGCCCTTAGCCAAAGGGAGAGGCTGTCCCTCCATCAGCCACTCCTAAATCTTTTGGTTTTCACACACAAAAAAAACATTCACTACATGTCAAGACCTTGTTTTCCTTGCTTGGTTTTAAAATTACAACCACACACACACACACAAAATTCAATTTGGAAGGCTTCAATAATGGTTTACTATCTAAAATATTATTCTCCTACCACCACAGTCCAAAGACCCTCTTATTAGCTTTAAGAACAGAAGAGTTGGGGGAAATAAAAATAAACCAGAGGAGAATTAAAGCTAAAAATGTTAATAATTACAACAGCAATTATGATCTACAGTGGGGACTGTGTTGGAACCAGCACAATGAGGCAGGAGGCAAAGCCCACACCTGAGCACAGCAGAGGTGGTGCCCCACCTCACCCCATCTGGATGGAGGGCTCCCGAGAGGCAGAGCCTGATCTGCTGAAAGAGGTGGGTCAGAGGATGGAAGCTGCCAGAAAGACCCTTGAATCTGACTGGTGGCTGCAAGGACCGCTGCTTCCAAAGGAAGCCAGAGCATCACATGTCCTCTTTTTTGTGAAACAGTCAAAGCAAAACTTAGAAGGCAAATCGATGAGTAAAATACTATTACCTCTCTTAATTAAAAATAATTAACTCTTGTATTCACATCTGAAAATAACTGTCAAAGTAAATTAAAATGGAGACCTGGCTTAAGAAACTCCCGAGAAGACAGGGCCAGACAAGCCATGAAGCCACCTGGGCCTTACTCAGTAATGAAACTGGGCTATGTCTTCTAAATACCTGTATTACAGAAAAAGGAAACTGAAGTTCAGTCAATCAGAAGCAGTCGATTGATTTATGTAACAAGAGGTTTGCCAGCAGAATATAACAATAACTTAACCAAGCAAATATTTACTTGCTTATTTCCTGAACCACAGCTGACTGACTTCAAGTTGCTCAAATAAGCTCTTCAGAAGTGCACTGTGAGCCGGGCATGGTGGTACACACCTGTAATTCCAGTACTTGGGAGGCTAAGACAGGAGGATCGCAGGCTCAAGGCCAGCTTCAGCAACTTAGCAAGACCCTGTTTCAAAACAAAACCAAAAAAAGGGTTGGGTGTATAGCTCGGAGGTAGAATGGCCCTGGGTTCAATCCCCAGTATCACCCCCCGAAAAAAAGTTTGATGTGCCTTGGTTTCCCTCCAGCAACACCCTGCCAAGTCAAGGGGTGTACCTCCCTCAACATAGTTGGTCATTGTCTACCTCTGGCCCTTGCTAGTTATCTGATTTGGTCCCAGCCAGGGAGGAGTGGGCCTCTGCACGGGGTCAATAAATGAACGACAGCTTGAACTCTGGGTCTCCAAGGAGAAAGGAGCTCATGACATACCAGCTCCAGCTGCCTGACTTCCCAGCCCAGTGCCTGAATCACCCACACCCCAACAGACCAGGAAACGTGAAGCAAGACGGAATTGAGAATCACTCTAAGTTTAAAACCGTAAGGACCTTTGGGATGATCCTGCCCAGCAAGCTGGTTTTAAAAACGAATAACAGACACAAATGTACAAAGTGGTCAGAACCTTCTTACATGCTGAGCACAGATTGCTGAGGGGAGGTAGGACAGCAGGCCCACACACCTGGGCAGCATGGCCAGGGCACAGACATCCTCCTAGGCCTGCAGTGCACTCCAGTCCCCAGCAGCTAGGACTGCAGGGACTTTGAGAGAAATGATGGATGTGGCTCTGATGTGCAGGGCCCTCCCTAAGCTCTCTTCTCCTGTGCCCCACACTCCCACCACCACTGCCTGCCTCCACCTCCCATCATCTGCTGGGATCACATCAGTCACTCAACTCACCCTCGCATACTTGCAAGCAAAGACAATGAGAAGCCAATACTCATGGAGATATCTGACTTTGGTACAATGATTCTCCTAGGCCCACAGCCTGGGTGTCTTCAACTGAGACCAGAACCACTGCATGCTCCCACTGTCTAGCTCAGCCCACTCCCAAGGCCAGTGCACCTTCCCTAGCCCTAGCTCTACCACCACCTCCCACCAGGTGTCCCAAGCATGAGTGCAGTGAGTAACGCTGTGTGTTTCTTCAAGGTGTTGCTTCTCTGAATCAAAAGCATGACTGAACAGGACAACCAACCAATGCTGAACAACCACAGGTAAGTAAAAAAAGCCCTGACTTTTACCAGAATCAGAAGAGACATATTAGGCGGAAGGGCGATCAAAAGCCCTCTCAATCTCAGTGTCCTTCAGCAGCAGGCAGTTTGCAATACACAGCACAGGAAGTGATGGGACAGACTACTATTTCCTGCTTACGATCAGATCTCTAACCTTCTGTCCTCCAAATCTAAAAGTTTAGAAAACTTAAACACACAGTTATTCTTAATCTAGCATGGAGGCACATGGTGCCTATGGTGAGAGTTTTATGATACTTGAAAGGGGTAAGGAAAAAATAGTTTCTCTGACAGAAAAGCCTAAGAACTGTCTTAAGCTAAAGATGTAGTTTTCTAAATTATATAGGTGAATCACACCTCCCTAACCATTCAAAACCCTGAAAAACTAGTTATTTGTCCTTTAAAGAATGATTCATGTTGTGGCGCATACCTGTAACCCCAGTACTTGGGACGCTGAGATAGGATGATCACAGATTCGAAGCTAGCCTCAGCAACTTATCAAGGTTCTCAGCAACTTAGTGAGACTTTGTTTCCAAATAAAAAATGAAATAGGGCTGGCACTGTAGCTCAGAGGTAGAATGCCCCTGGATTCAACCCCCAGTACCAAGAAAATAAATGATTCATTAAGCCCCTACAGTAATCCAAAACCATACTCATGAAATCTGAGTAAAATATAAAGACATAGGGGATTTCACATCCTAACCTCCAGACGCATACATTTTGTTTCACAGAGGTTTTCCAAATTCATCAAACAGTTACTATTTTTTTTTTTTTTGCGGTACTGGGGATTGAACCCAGGGGCACTCTGCCTCTGAGTTACACCCCCAGCCGTATTTTATTCTTTATTTGGAAACAGGGTCTCACTAAGTTGCTGGAGGGCCTTACTACGTAGCTGATGCTGGCCGCGAACCCGTGATCCTCCTGTCTCAGACTCCCAAGTACTGAGATTATAAGTGTACGCCACCACACCCAGCTTATAAAAGGTCTTTAAGTGGCTTAAACAGAGGGAAATAGAGAGAAGTGAGAGTATGTCCCATGGCTTCTGGCATGAGAACTTCCAAATTTAGCTGCTGGTGTACCTGTGACTGCAAGGCACAGAACAGCACCAACAAGCATTTTATTTCATAACAGGGGACCCTGGAGAATCGTAGCACAATGCTGGTCAGGAGACACCTCCAACCATCAGAATCAGAGATCATCCAAAGGCTCATAATTCAAAGTCATACTGCCCACTGTCTCCTGCAACATAGCCAGCACAAAAGGGGCTCCTTTTCATTAGGGATTCCACACAGAGACGTGTCTGGCCCATGGTGGGGGAAAAGCACCATTAGACATGATGCCCAACAACCTGATCTTGCAAGAGGTGTCTGCTACTTTGCTCTTGAAGTGTTCTGGTGGTTTCTGCCTCTTCAATCTGTGTGCTATAAGTAACATAGCAAACATTTTTTGTTTTGTTTTGTTGGTACTGGGGATTGAGCCCAGGGGCGTTCTACCTCGGAGCTACACCCTCAGCCTGATTTTATTTTTTATTTTGAAACAGGGTCTCACTAAGTTGTGGAGGGTCTCACTATGTTGCTGAGGCTGGCCACGAACCTGCAATCCTCCTGTCTCAGCCTCCCAAGTACTGAGATTACAAGCGTGGCAAACAGATTTTGAACATCTATTCAATCACTTTGAAGTGGTGCATTTAATCAATTTTCTATTAAATTGGTGCATTTAATAAATTTCTAGTAAATTTTCTGATCCACCAGGGGGCATCAGGCTAATACAGAGGAGACCAGCAAACAAAAGAGCAAGATGGTACTATTCATAGCTACACCATCAACATTCACCTTCCTCTTGGGAGGACAGAATCCCTTTGACACGGAGATCCAGCGAGTCCAGAGAAACTTCCATATACCCCGTGCTGTCTCCTGGAGCCGTCTGCTCGGAGCTTGCTGGAGAAGACTTACATGCCTCGGAACCTACACACAGAAGGTACACACTGTGAGAACTGAGCTATAGCCACACGCATTCAGAGTGCCCCAGGCAGGAGGCCAGCTCCCAAGAAAGGGGCCAACTCTAATGAACACATTCAAAACATAAGCTGATGCCTATTACTTCGCCAATACCAGTTTCACTAATTCCCCATGTCAGCCTAGTATGGTGGGGGCAGGGGGCTTTATCAAGAAAAACAAGAATATTGACATATTAATACATCTTTCTTTGTAATTATACTAGCTAAATAAGCAGATTAAATAATCAAGAACCCAGGTGTGATGGCACATGACTGTAATCCTACTACTTGAGAGGCTGAGACAAGAGTACTCCATGTTGGAGGCCAGCCTCAGGAACTAAGTGAAACCCTGTTTCAAAATTGAAAATAGAAGCTGGGTGTGGTGGCTCACACTTGTAATCCTAGTACTTGGGAGGCTGAGACTAGAGGATCAGGGTTAGGGGCCAGCCTCAGCTACTTAGTGAGGCCCTCTGCAACTTAGTGAGACCTTGTTTCAAAATAAAGAATAAAAAAAAAAAATAGGGCTGGGGGTGTAGCCCAGAGGTAGAACGCCCCTGGGTTCAATTTCTGGTACTGCAAAAAATATATATATATATTAAAAATAAAAATAGGGCTGGGGGTGTAGCTCGGAGGTAAAATGCTTCTTGTTTCAAGCAAAAGAAAGAAAAAAATCAAGAAAATGGATAAAAGTGTGATTTCTAAATTACTTTGTTTTAATTTGCAGCAGTAGGGATTGAACCCAGGGGCATTGTACCTCCTAGCTACACCCCCAGCCCTATTTTTTATTCCTTATTTTTGAAACAGGGTCTCAGTAAGTTGCGGAGGGACTCACTAAGTAGCTGAGAATAGCCGTGAACCGGGATCCTCCTGTCTTAGCCTCCCAAGTACTGGGATTATAAGCACGCACCACCACGCCCAGCTCCTATTTTTTTTTTAAACAAGATCTCACTAAATTACCATGCACTGTCCTCAAACCTGCAGTCCTCCTGTCTCAACCTCACAAATACTGGGATTACAGGAGTATACTACCACACTCAGCCAAAGATTTCTTAAGGACAAAAAAAAGAAAGAAAAGAAAAAGAAAAAAAGGCAATTCATAAATTAAGACTCCAATGGAGCCGGGTGTGGTGGCACACGCTTGTAATCCCAGTACTTGGGAGGCTGAGACCAGAGGATCTGGGTTTGTGGCCAGTCTCAGCTACTTAGTGAGGCCGTTTGCAACTTAGTGAGACCCTGTTTCAAAATAAAGAATAAAAAAATAAGGCTGGGGGTGTAGTTTGGAGGTGGAATGCACCTGGGTTCAATCCTCAGTACCACAAAAAAAAAAAAGACTCCAATGGAAAAAAAAATATATATACACTTTTTGGTGGTACTAGGGATTGAACCCAGAGGCATTCTACCTCCGAGCTATACCTCTCCAGCCCTTTTTATTTTTTTTTTTGCGGTACTGGGAATTGAACCCAGGGGGCATTCTACCTCTGAGCTACATCCCCAGCCCTATTTTTTAGTCTTTATTTTGAAACAAGGTCTCACTAAGTAGCGGAGGCTGGCCGCAATCCCAGATCCTCCTGTCTCAGCCTCCCAAGTACTGGGATTACAAGCGTGCGCCACCACGCCTGGCTCTATTTTTTATTTTTATTTTGAAACAGGGTCTCGCTAGATTGATGAGTCTCACTACTTGCTGAGGCTGTCCTTGAACCTGCAATCCTCCTGTCTCAGCCTCCCAAGTACTGAGATTACAGGCATGCACCATCATGCCTGGCCATGTTTTAAAACTTTTGTTGTGAAACAGGGTCTCACTAGGTTTCTGAAATCTTGCAAAGTTGGGGAGGCTGGACTCAAACCTGCGATCCTCCTGTCTCAGCCTCCCAAGTACTGGAATTACAGGTGTGTGCCACTACGCTTGGTTTCAACAAAATTTTTAAACTACCGTTTTTACCCTAAACATATCATTAGGAAAATAAAAAAGCAGGCCAGAGACTAGGTACAAATACATGCAAAACATCCATCTAATTAGACTCATATCCATAATATTTAAAGAGCTCCTGTAAACTCAGTGAGAAGACAAACACCCTGATTTTATTTTTTTATTTACTTACTTATTTATTTGTTCATTTATTTTTTGTGTGGTGTTGGGGATTGAACTTAAGGGTGTTCTACCTCCGAGCTACACCTCCAGTCCTATTTTTAATTTTTTTATTTGGAAACAGGGTCTTACAAAGTTGATGTGAGCCTTACTGAATTGCTGAGGCTGGTTTTGAACCTGTGATCCTCCTATCTCAGTCTCCCAAGTACTGGGGTTACAGGAGTGTGCCACAAAGCACGGTTCAAACACCCTGATTTTAAAAGTGAGCAAAAAGTCAGACTTGATGGTGCATGCCTGTAATTTAGTGAGATCCTCATTAAATTTAAAAGTGAGCAAAAAGTCAGATTTGATGGTGCATCTCAGCAATTTTTTTTTTTTTTGCGGTACCGGGGATTGAACGCAGGGGTATTCTACCTCAGCGCTACGCCCCCAGCCCTATTTTTTTATACTTTATTTTGAAACCGGGTCTCACAAAGTTGTGGAGGGCTTCACTAAGGAGACAGAGAGAGGAGAGAGAGAGAGAGAGAGAGCTGAGGCTGGCCACGAACCCGGATCCTCCGGTCTCCGCCTCCCAAAGTACTGGGACTACAAGCGTGCGCCACCACGCCCGGCACATCTCAGCAATTTGATAAGACCCTATCTCAAAATAAAAATGGCTAGGCCGGGCGTGATGGTGCACACTTGTAATCCCAGTACTGTGGGAGGCGGAGACCGGAGGATACCGATTCGCGGCCAGCCTCAGCTCTCTCTCTCTCTCTCTCTTTCTCCCTCTCTCTCTCTCTACCTAGTGAGGCCTTCTGCAACTTCGTGAGACCCGGTTTCAAAATAAAGTATAAAAGAATAGGGCCGGGGGTGTAGCGTGGAGGTAGAACGCCCCTGGGTTCAATACCCGGTACCGCAAAAAAAAA
>PVJS01055692.1:0-12580 GCA_004027185.1 Glis glis
GTACCATTTTGCATTCCCACCAGCAGTGTATAAGTGTGAACTCTGTATACTCACCAGAATTTTTTTTTTTGTGGCCCCATAAGGTATTTTGTAAAGGGTATCTCGTGATTGTAGTTTGATTTTCCATAGTAACTAATTGTGTTGAGCTTTTTTTTTTTTTTTTTTTTTTTTGTGGCACTGGGGATTGAACCCAGGGGCATTCTACCTCCAAGCTACAACTCCAGCCCTATTTTATTTATTTGGAAACAGGGTCTCGCTAAGTTGTGGAGGGCCTCACTAAGTAGCTGAGTCTGGCCGCGAACCCATATCCTCCATGACAGGCTATTTTAACCCGTTTCCAAGGAACTTTTCTCCAACGGTAAAGTGACACGGTGGATTATATATTGAACATGTATCTCTCTATCATGGAAAATACAATACTACATGCAGTTTTGTCCCCCCCCCCCAGTCAGCTTGCATAAGAAGCAAATGCTCCTTTTTTCTGAGCTGATAGGCTATATAAGGATAAAAATATTAATGGAATTAATATTAAACTAATAGAATTATACTACTATTTGAGTTACCTAGAAATGATAATAGCTAACATTTTAACAGGCAATATTTAATACGTATATATATTAACATATTTATTCCTCATAAGCCTTTTGAGATGGATAACATTCTCATCTTTTTTTTATAGTTAGGAACGGTTAAATAACTTGCCTCTGCCTTACATAATTGGTAAGGGATAGAACCACTTACACCCAGGAATCTGGCACTGAAGGTACTATTAACTACTACACTATCCCTGCACTTATTGTAAATGATAGATTGTAAATTGTTGGGGTTTTTGTGTTTTAAAGACTTAGATTGTAATCCCAGTACTTGGGAGGCGGAGACCAGAGGATCCTGGTTCGCGGCCAGCCTCAGCTACTTAGTGAGGCCCTCTGCAACTTTGTGAGACCCGGTTTCAAAATAAAGGATAAAAAATAGGGCCGGGGGTGTAGCTCAGAGGTAGAACACCCCTGGGTTCAATCCCCGGTACTGCAAAAAAAAAAAAAAAAAGACTTAGAATCTTTTTTGCTTTACACTCTTAGGTTCATTGAATAATAAGTATTTACCTTGTACTTTTCTTTTAAGACAACATATACAAAATAAGATGTGGCCTTTGACCACATAGAGCTAAAGAAGAGTTTACTAGCTTACAGTTAATAGCTTGCTAAAGAATTTTTTATTATTTTTAATCTGTGCTAGATTTTTTAAATAATAATTTTTATTGTGGTAAAAGACAACATGACGTAGAATTCAACATGCTGTTTTTAAGTATGCAGTTTGGTGGTGTTAAGTATATTCACATCATGGTGCAACAGATCTCCAGAACTTTTTCATCTTGCAAAACTTGAAGTTCTGTACGCATTAAAAAAACTCCATGTGGTTGCACACACCTGTAATCCCAGTACTTGGGAGGCTGAGACAGGAGGATTGCAGGTTCGAGAATAGCCTTAATAACTTGGTGAGGCCCTCAGCAACTTAGTGATACCCTGTTTCAAAATAAAAAATAAAATAGGGCTGAGGGTGTAGCTCAAAGGTAGAATGCCCCTGGGTTCATCCCCAGTACCACCAAAACAACAACAAAAAACTCTCTATTTTCCCAGGCCCTGACAGCCACAACTCTATTTCTATGAATTTGATTACTTTAAATATCTCATATGAGTGGAATTCTACAGTCTTTGTCTCTTTGTGACTAGCTCATTTTACTTAGCAGTGTCCTCAGGGTTCATCCATATCATAGCATGTGTCAGGACCTCCTTCCTTTTTGAGGCTTTTTAATGCATATACATTTTTGTTACCATCGATCAGTGAACACTTGCCTGCTTCCACCTTTTGACTCCTGTGAATAATGCTGTGAACACAGGTGTGCAAATCTCTGAGGTCTTGTTTTCAATTCTTTTGGATATGTAGTGAGAAGTGGGATTGCTGGATCATATGGTAAATTCTACCTGTAATTTTTTGAGGAACCCCCGTCATAGCAGCCATACCAATTTACAATGAAAAAAAAATGTATTCCATTTTCTTCACACCCTCCTCAGTAGGTATCTCTTGTGGTTGTGATGGTGGTGGTGGTTGTTTTTGATGATACTCATCCTGATGGTTGTGAGGTAATACTTTACGGTTTTGATTTGCATTTCCCTAGTGACGAGATGATGTGGAACGTCATCTCATGTTTATTGGCCCTTTGTATATTTTCATTAGAGAAATATCTCTTCAAGTCCTATGCCTGTTTCTGGTTGCTCTGTTGATTTTGCGTTTTAAGAGTTCTGTATGTATTCTGGATTTTAACCCCTCATCACAAGATATGATTTGTAAGTATTTTCTCTCGTTCATAGGTTGCCTTTTCCTTGCTTATTGTGCCCTCAGATATGCAGAAGTTTTTGAGTTTGATGTAGTCCTATTTGCCTGTGTTCCTTGCTTACGCTTTCAGTGTCATATCTAAGAAATCACTGCCAAATCTGATTTCAGGAAGCTTTTCCCCTACGTTTTCCTTCTAGAAGTTCTATGTCTTAACATTTATTAGGTCTTTAGTCCATTTTAAATTAATTTTTGTATATGGTATAAGGTAAGGGAATAACCTCATTCTTTTGCCTGTGATAGCCAGGTTTTCCCAATGTGTGTGTGTGTGTGTGTGTGTGTGTGTATACTGGAAATTGAACATAGGGCATTCTACCTCTGAGCTACACCCCCAGCCCTATTTTTTATTCTTTCTTTATTTATTTATTTATTTATTTATTTATTGCAGTACTGGGGATTGAACGCAGGGGTGTTCTACCTCCGCACTACACCCCCGGCCCTATTTTTTATGCTTTATTTTGAAACCGGGTCTCACTAAGTTGTGGATGGCCTCACTAAGGAGAGAGAGAGAGAGAGAGCTGAGGCTGGCCTCGAACCCGGATCCTCTGGTCTCCGCTTCCCAAAGTACTGGGATTACAAGCGTGCGCCACCACGCCCGGCTTTTATTCTTTATTTTGAAACAGGGTCTCACTAAGTTGCAGAGGGCCTCACTAAGTAGCTGAAGCTGTCCACGAACCCGGATCCTCCGGTCTCAGCCTCCCAAGTACTGGGATTACAAGCATGCACCACTACGCCTAGTGATATAAGGCAATTTCAAAGTCATTCTGTATGTCTTTTCAGATGCCTGATATATATATATATTAAAATGTTTGTTCCTTTGAGCTGTTTCTCTGAAAATACAAAGTATTCAGTAGGTGCAGTGGCTCATGCCTCTAATCCCAGTAATTGGGAGGCTGAGACAGGAGGAGCACAGATTGGAAGCCAGCCTCAGCAATTAGTGAGACCCTGTTTCAAAATAAAAGGGGCTAGGGATGTAGCTCAGAGGTGGAGCGCCCCTGGGTTCAACCCCCAATACCAAAAAATAAAAAAGTACACAGTACTCCAATCTAAAATAAATGATATAGAATTCATTTGAGTAATTATTCCTGTCCTTCTTTTATTTGTAGGGAAGCAGCACGAGAGTGCCGTAGAAAGAAGAAAGAATATGTGAAGTGTTTAGAAAACAGAGTGGCAGTGCTTGAGAACCAAAACAAGACACTGATCGAGGAGCTAAAAGCACTTAAGGACCTTTACTGCCACAAATCAGATTAATTTGGGATTTAAATTTTCACCTGTTAAGGTGGAACATGGACTGGATTGGCTACAACCAGAAAGACAAAATAAACATTTTATTTTCTAAACATTTCTTTTTTTCTATGCGCAAAACTGCCTGAAAGCAACTACAGAATTCATTCATTTGTGCTTTTGCATTAAACTGTGAATGTTCCGACACCTGCCTCCACTTCTCCCCTCAAGAAGTTTTCAGCGCCAGGAATCATGAAGAGACTTGTGCTTCTCAACTCCCACCCTCCTCAAGAAGTAATAACGTGTTTACTTGTAAACTGATGGGGGAAATGAGGAAAATGAAATCTTTTTTAGTGATTTCAAGGTTTGTGCTGAGCGCCTTGATTGCCTTAGGGACAGAATTTCCCCAGCCTCTTGAGCTGAAATAATGTGTGGGCCGCATGCATAAAGTAAGTAAGGTGCAATGAGGAAGTATTGATTGCCAAATTGACATTTTCATTGTAAATCATGTAAAATTGCTTAAAGACACACCCTCCAAAACAGAATTTTAGTATGGTGTTGAAGAAATTAGGAATGAAATCAGAGTGTTTTCTCTGTATGTTCTTTTCTTCAGTACTGAAAACTTGTCCTTGGTTCTTAAAAAGCATCTGTATTAACTACAGCTCTTCCACAGGACAGTTATTGCTTCTTAATTCAGTTCTGTGTGTGTGTTCAACATTTTTGAATACATTAAAAGAAGTGACCAATTGAACAGAAAACCATGTTATTTGAATTTTAAATTAAGTCAAAGTAAATAAAAGTAAAAACTTTTTTTTAGTTAGTACCAAATCTTAGTAAAAAGATGCTGACTAGAAAACCATCCCCTGAAGTTATATAAAAGTTTTTAAATAAAAGATTTTGTCCTCGCCTTCAAAAATACTTACATCGTCACTCATTTACTCAAAAAGATATTTCTAATTTACTGTTACCCTTTGCACTTACATTATACCACCAAAAGAAAAAGCCTTCAAGATGTTAAACAAAACAAAGTGATTTGTTTTTATCTTATAGAAAAATACTGATTTTAAATATTTTCCATTATTCACATACTTTATTAGAGGATCTCTAATAAAATTTTTAAATGAAAGAAGTTATAAAAATATGGTTCTAAAATGTACAGTGTTAGATGTGCACAAAGAAAGTATTTTCTTCAGACATATTTGAATATCTACTGTACTGCAATATTTGGGTTATCATTCTTGCAACCATTTTTTGTTTTCTTCTAAAAGGTAGTTATGCTTTAGCTTTCCAGTATGCTATATAGTCTCTGTCATTTATAAAGGAGCTATTCTAATTCCTGAGTATGACAGTCTACATTTTATGTATCATACATTATTTCCAGTAATACTTTCAATTATTAATTAATTGTATTCACTAAACCTGATAAATCTAAAAGTTACCTTTTAAAGAAAAAATAAGAGGTAGATTTTTTTAAATTGGAGACTGACATGTTAGATAATTGCTCATTTGAGAAGGAAATTCCTTTTTAAAAAGTCAAGAAACTTAGAAAATTAATGTTTCATATTTAATCATAGGGTATTTAAGAAAGTTAAATTTGTTTAACATGATAAAATGCAGATATGAGTGTTTGTTATTGGGTCCATTTTTTAAAGATTTTTAATATATGTTAATGTTATATTTTTGTTTGTAACAAACCATTGTCTTTTTTCAAGGATGAACAGAGTTTATGAAGGAGCATCATTCTAAGAATTGAGTGATGTAGTCTTTATATTTGGACAGTTCACCAGATTCTCAAGAAGGCTTTCAAACGACTGTAAAGTTTGATGTTTGTCCTGCTGAGCTAATGGGGAAATGATAGCATAAAAATTGTTTGTATACCAGCATAGATATGTCATTTTCTAAACTTGGTTTAACAGAAACCAGGCAAAAACCACAAATCTGTTCAAACTGGAATTATTTTGCATTTAGTCAAAATGTCAAATTGAATATTTTAAGTGTCATAAAGCATTGTAAGTAAAAAATTGCCTGGTGTGTAGCAAGTTGTAATCTCTAAAGTTGTCTGTTTTCCCAAGAGTTGAGGCTTTCTCCTTAATTATGAAGTTGGTGGTCCTCTTGGTCCCTGATAAATCAAGGCAATCTGATTCATATTATTTGGGTGAATTTATAAGTTATAAAGACCTGGTCCTTTATACCTTGAGGATGATTGCGCCAGTCTGAAGTCAGTTACTTAATAGTGAAGTGAGAGATGTGTTGGGTTGCTGAATCTGTTATAGACCTTTGGAGAGACTTGAAGATTTCAGTTTATACAGGATAGAAATCATGCATCTTTTGTGCAGGCTTTTTTTAAAATATGAGAATTAGTAAAAAAAAAATGTTTGTTTTTAAGCTTGTAACTGAGAATCTTTATTAAGAAAATGACATAATAAAAAAAAATCCTGTAGCCAAGAACTCATGTGGCCACGTTACCAGTAATGTTTTTCTCTTCGTTTTGGCCAAAAGGGAATGAAAATACCATAGGAATCTGTACATATGCTACTGATTTGCTTAGAAAATAGCAAGTTTGGTATTGCTCACTTTGCAAATAAATATAGGGCCATGTGGCACTTTTATCTATAGGACAGATTAACTCTAATAAAAATGAAGTGGAGAGGGGTTTATTTTTGATATATTACTCTTATGAGTTTTCAAGCTTTGATAGTGTTTAACTGAAAAGTGGTTTTAGAAAGGGCTAGATCCAATGTGTTCACATTATTAAAAAAAAAGTTGATATGATATACAATTTTAAGTTCATTCTTTTTCACTCAAGTACCATATTGGCAACCATAATATTGTCATAGGTGCTCCGTTCATTTAGATATTGGGGGGTGAGGAAATGGCATTTGTATAATATATGTGTACATATATATATATATACACACACAGTATATAATCTAAAGCTCTGAGAGCTCTTAAGTCAGGAATGCTGAGTATTCTAGTATATTGAGGTCTGAAATTTTACATTTTTGTGTGTTCTATTGCATCCCTCTGATGGTTTCTTATGACTGCATTATTCCAGCACTCAGTGATTGATCTTATCTTCCAATTTTATTTCAAGTATTCTGTTTTTTATTAGTTTTCTTTGGCTTGATACTTTTAAATATGTTACTAGTCACTTGAAATCCTCCCCCCAAAGTATTTGGCTTTTCTGCTTTGTCTCTGGCAGCTATAACAGTGGTAAGAACATTTTGAAGATAGCTTTTAAAAGGAACCACTGATGTTTCAAAAATCATCGTGGGGGAGGAATTTTGGTGTTTTATTTGAGCAGGGATTTTGTCAGCAAGTGTGTTTTGAGGGTAGGTCAGTGGCAGTGCTAGTGTCTGAAAGCACAATACCAGTCAGGCAGGCTGTCCAATCCCAAGTCATCTGGCTGAAGTTTGTCTCTCAGGACTAATCCCTACTGTCGATTTCACCATTCGGGGTGACGTAGGAACATACAAAGGCTTAGCAAGAAACAGGTTGTGTAAACCAGGATGCTTTTACTTGAAGTGACTTCAATCTAGATTTCTTCTGTTTGTGTTTAATATGTTTTTAATTCTGTGATCAACTACAGGCATCTATTAACATAAACTGGTCTCTGTTTATCAAAAGCTGCCTCATTTTGCAGGATTAAACGGGCTCATATATTGGAAACAAAGGTTACATACCTTTTCAGTTATTTTCAAGAGACTTTGTTACCTTTGTAACCCTGATAACTGTTAGTACATTATTTCCCATTGGCCTAATACAAAAGTTGTATATTTATTTGGAATATATTTACATTAATTCTTTGTAAATGTTTGGTGTAACCTGCACTTTTTAAGAATGACCCAGTTTGGGTATTAGTGACTTAAGAAATTTCATCATAAGTTAATTTGCAACTGATATTTTGGTCTTTAATCTCTCTTCAAATCATGTGACTTCTTTAATGGAAGCTTTTCATTAATTAAAATATTTTAGCACCTAAGAATCTAGCCTTAAAAATGCTATATATCAAAATATCTGCAAATTATATTTGACCAGCCCACCTAATTAAAAGATGGGCTCAAACCTTAACTTCAACCTTTTCATCATGAATAAAAATTGAAGAAAAAAACACTCAAATGAATAATATTTATTTCCACTTTTAAATAAGACTATCTTCACTCCAACATTAATACTTCCTATAGTATACCAAAATAAATTTCGATTTTTTTCCAGAATATTAAAGTAAATTAACTATTGTAGTATTGGAGATCACATGTAATAATTTTTACTAAATTATTTTCATTTTAAATTGGCTTTGTTCACATCAAAGAAATGCTACCTAAATTTGGCGGATTTCAAATGAGGAAAGGGAAATAAAGTGTGCTTTAGCAAGCCTGTGGGTGAAAATCGTGAGATAAATTTTTGTTCACTGGGTTGTACAAAGCACAACTAGAGCTTTTTGTCTGGTGACTTACATACATCTTGAATACTTTTAATATTAATGATGTTGACTTTTCTAAGTCAACTCCACAGTCACTGTACTAGGAACTGGTTTCCTTGACTTTCCAGAATCAATGGCCAGGAGAGGCATTAATCCTTGAGGGGTTGAACCTATCATTAAGCTGAGTCAGTATGGAAGAATTTCAAACCAATCAAACAGGGTGCTGCCATCCATCTGTCTCACTGCTTACTGTGAGGAGTTCTTACTGATGAGTGAAGGAATGTTGCTTAAGCCTTTGTATGGGCCCTCGGGGCAGACAGACTTTAAGAGGGACCAGATAACATGTAAATGGAGGAATTATATTTCAGGTGTTTTAGCTTGAAATTTATTTTGTAAAAAAAGAAAAATTTAAAAAAATAAATAGAACAAAGCCTGTGAAGCAAGTTGATATTATAAACAGGCAGAGTTGTTTAGCACAGAGAGAAAATATTGACCTGTCTGCATTCTGGTACTGTGGGTGCAGGTTCCAGCTGGGTAAAACATAATACATTTTAAATTATTCTCACCAGCAAGTGAAAGGAAAATGAACAATCCAGGAAATGTCTTTGAAAGGGTGTCAAAGAATAGGAAATCCACATTTTGCCTACTTTGCAGGCATTATTTTAAACTTGCCTGTAGAAGTATGACATTTCTGAGCTGTCCAAGGAGCATCTCAGATGTGAGTGAATGTGAGATAGTTTAAACGGTGGTAGGGACGGAAGAAAATCCCTGCAGATAATGATCTCATGTTAGTTGGCCACGTGAAATCATCTATCATTGTGTTTGGGAGGTTTTACTTTATGTTTTAAAAATGGAATTGATAAATGCTTTATAGGCGTATTTTTATCCAGGTGCCACTCCGATGTGTATGTAATAAAATTATTTATATTAAAAGTGGGAAATAATTTGTCAGCATTTTTCTGTGAGTATAGATTTATTAGGGGTGGCAATGAAGAGTGCTAGTTACCAGTTTTCCATGTAGTTACCCTTGACTCATTTGTACACGTCAGTTGTAATCCTTCTCTCCCCACCCCAGCAAAAGGAATTATTTCTAACCCAGATGTGTCACTTGAAACTTTTTAGAAACAAAATAACCAGGGAAGTTCCTAGAAAGGTGTTTGACTTTTTGGTTTTATCCTAAAGGACTGGGGTGAAGATTACCTCCCCCAAAACTATCAGCACAAAACAGGGTATCAATTTTTAACTCTGATGTTTCTATTGGAGTTGAATACTAAATAAATAACTTTAATGAG
Source organism: Glis glis (assembly GCA_004027185.1). Taxonomy (NCBI): domain Eukaryota; kingdom Metazoa; phylum Chordata; class Mammalia; order Rodentia; family Gliridae; genus Glis; species Glis glis. The sequence continues at coordinate 9,328 of PVJS01055692.1, forward strand.
GGAAATGCATTTCTAATAAAATTCCCTACGTTCTGAAAGCATCCCTGTTTTACTTTTTTTTACCTAAATCTTTTTGTGCTTTATGTGTAAAGAAAAAAAATGTACTGCGTTATAATGCATTTTATTAACACTATATACATACTAGCTGCTTTGTGTTCAGAAGAGTAGTAATTGCTTTGTATATTAAAGTGATCTTGTGAATTTGTGAAATATTGTCATAAAGTGCTTTTTCTTACTGTAATCTTTGTGGTATCAACTGTCATAATGCCCTTTTTACACAAACATTTATGTGCAGACACATAAACATGCTTTTAAAAACTCTGTAAGTCTCTTTTTTGGGGGTGGGATCTCTGTATTTTGTTACTTGCTAGTAGTGCTAACGCTATATTTTCTTGGATTTAGGTTTATTAATTTTGTTAAGCAAAATTACATTAGAACTGGGGGTGGTGGTGCATACCTATAATCCTAGTACTTAGGAGGCTCAGACAGGAGGATTGAAGGTTTGAGACCAGTCTCAGCAATTTAGCGAGACCCTCAGCAACCTAGTGAGACCCAGTTTCAAAAGAAAAAATGAAAGGAGCTGGAAGGGGTAACTCATTGGTAGAATGTCCCTGGGCTCACTCCCCATCACCACAAAAGAAAAAAAATTACATTAGAGTAATATCACAAGCTTCTGTTGCATAGCAACAGAAAATTGTGATTCAAGCAAGAAGGACATGTCTTCAATTACCTAATTTTAGTGCACTCCTAAATTTTAGCAAAAGACTTTTTTTGTCAGTAAGAGGGCAAGCTGGGCATGGTGCGCATACCTGTAATCCCTGCAACTCTAGAAGACTGAGGCAGGAGGATCTAAAGTTCATGGTCAGCCTGGGCAACTTGGTGAGACTGTCTCAAAATTAAAAGGGCCGGGGATGTAACTCAGGGTTAGAGTGGCCCTGGTTTTCCCCGGTACCACCAACAAACAAAAAACATGACCAGCTATCTCCAGTGTCCTAAGATGTATACTTGCATTGAAAGAACAGTAAAAATAGATAACTTCCTTATGTGGTCATATAAAATGGAAGGGAAAGGAGGAGATGTGGTTAATCTTTGCTTGAGGCATAAAAAAAATTCTTTCCCATACAATTCAAAAATAAGTCTAGAACTTCTGTAAGTACGCAGTTACATTTATTCCTAAGTACTGTGTTCTTTTTTTTCTAGTTGCCAAGATGTGTTTATTAAGCCTGGCACACCTGCTACTATTATTGAAAGAATTACATGAATTTCTTTTTTGTCTCCTACAATGAGTGACCACATAATTTATTGTACAAATAGGCATTTTTGGGCATGAAAGGGTGATGTTGCTTTGATGGGGACAATAAGCATAAACCAGGATTGTGCTGAGCTTGTCAGAACCTGTTTTCACTTGTAAGCCACATTCAAGGGCTTGGACCTCCAGTAAATCAGAGTATGTCTTCTCTTCAGATCTTCGCCGTCACTTGAGGACACATACTGAGGACACATTTCTGGGCACTGGAGTGACAGAAAGGTGCCGTTCCTCAAGCTTTAAGACACACCCGAGGATAAAATCCTGATACTTTTATACAGTGATAGCCCTTTCCTCGCCACTCAGTTGACTCATTTGTCACCTCCACTCAGATTGCAAAGCACAGGTCCAAGCCAAACTCGCCATTTCTCCAAATCTGTGCCTTCAGTGGCCTTTTCATCTAAACGGTGCCTCGGCTGAATTGCCTCGGCAGATCCCAGAGCACGTCGTCACCCCTTCCGCGCTGTGCTCTTGTCTCCCCACATCTCACACATACTGATCAAGCTGGCTGAGAGTTCCAATTTGGCGAAAGGGAAGGGTAATTTCCAGGAGTGTGGATACTATTTTTGCTTACTTTTAATGTAGGTACAATTCACATAAAATTAATCACTTTAAAGTGAACAATTCTGCAGTAATATTTAGTGCATTCACAGTGTCATTTAAACACTACTTCTATTCAGTTCCCCAACATTTTCATCACTCCAAAATGAAACCCTCTGCCAGTTACGCTCCATCTCCTTCCTCCCTCCTGCCCCTGGCGACCACCAGTCTACTTTGTGTTTCTGTGGCTTTACCAATTCTGGATACTTCATAAATGGAATCACACAAAATGCACATGACTTTCGTGTCTGGCTTCTTTCATGAAACGTTTCCTCATCCACAGTGCGGCACGTGTCGGTACGTCATTCTTTGTTGTCACTGAGTAATTTTCAATTGTATGTACTTACTGTGTGTTTACTCATTCATCTGCTAATGGGAACATTTTTGTACAAGTATTTGTCTTAGCTCCTGATTTCAGTTCTTGGGTGTATATACCTGGAAGTGGAATTGCTGGGTTATATGGTAATTCTATGTTTTAACTTTCTGAGGAACTACCACACTTTCCCCCAGCAGCTGCACATCTTACATTCCAGCATCAACATAGAAGGATTCTGATTTCTCTGTATCCTTACCAAAACTTATTTTGCCATTTTTTAAATTACAGCCACCCTCATGGGTGTGAAGTGAACTTACTGTGGTTTTTGATTTGCATATCCCTAATGATTAATAAGTGATGTGGAGCATGTAATGGTTTGGATTTGGAATCCCCCCCAAAACTACATGTGTTGGGCCCTGCAGGGAGGCTTGGAGGTGGGCGTGGCTGGGGAGGCAGGTGGGGGGGGGCAGAGCCTTGAGGACTGTGTATGTCTTTGGCCCCTTCCCCTACTCCGCCCACCAGGAGTAGAGCAGCTTTCCTCCTCCATGTCCTGCGGCCATGATGTTTCTGCCTTGGAGCCAGCTAGCCATGGACTGAATCTCTGAAACCGTGAGCCCACGTAAACCTTTCCTCCTCTAAGCTGTTCATGTCTGGTATTTTGGTCACAACAAAAATGTGGCCTAACAGCACCTTTTTTTTGTTGGTTGGTTGGTTGGTTGGTTGGTTGGTTGGTCATTTGCATATCTTTGGAGAAATGTCTGTCTTTTGCTTGTTTAATCGGGTTGCTGTTGACGTATAAGAATTCCTTATATATCCCGGATCTTAGACCCTTAAAATATTTCCTCCTAGCCGGGCATGGTGGCGCACGCTTGTAATCCCAGTACTTTGGGAGGCGGAGACCGGAGGATCTGGGTTCGCGGCCAACCTCAGCGCGCATGCGCGCGCGCACGGTCGATCTCTCTCTCTCCTCTCTCTCTCTTTCTCTCTTTCTCTCTCTCTCTCTCTCTCTACCTAGTGAGGCCCTCCGCAAC
>PVJS01055693.1:0-12580 GCA_004027185.1 Glis glis
GTAGAGAGAGAGAGAGAGAGAGAGAGAGACAGGGAGAGAGAGAGAGAGCGAGCTGAGGCTGGCCACGAACCCGGATCCTCCGGTCTCTGCCTCCCAAAGTACTGGGATTACAAGCGTGCGCCACCACGCCTGCTTCTCTCTGTTTTTTTTTTTTTAAGAAGTTACTGAGGAAACAGTGGAGGAAGCAGCTTGCATGTGCATAATTATTCTTTGTGGTACTGAGGATTGAACCCATTGTATTCTACCTCTGAGCTACACTCCCAGCCCTATCTTATTATTTATGTATTTATTTACTTATTTATTTTTGAAGTAGTGAGGATTGAACCCAGGGGTTCTCTACCACTGAGATACACCCCCAGCCCTATCTTATTTGTATTTATATTTATAGTTTATTTTTAAATTTTTATTTTTTGCATTACTGGGCATTGAGCCCTAGGGGGTGTTCCACCAACTGAGCTATACCCTCAGCCCTATCATATTATTTATTTATTTACTCATCCCTTCATTTATTATTATTATTACTGGTGGTGGTACTGGAGATTGAATCCAAGGATGCTCTATCTCTGAGCTTCACTCCCAGCCCCATCTTATGTTTTATTTATTTATTTATAATTTTTATTTTGTGTGTGTGTGGTACTGGGGATTGAGCCCAGGGGTGTTCTACAACTGAGCTACACCCCCAGTCCTTTTTATTTTTTACTTTGAAATAGGGTCTTGATAAGTTGCTGAGGCTGGTCTCGAACCTGCGATCCTCCTGTCTCACCCTCCCAAGTACTGAGATTACAGGCGTACACCACCATACTCGGTTCTATTGTCACATTTTTTTTAGGTACTGGGGATTAAACCCAGGGGTATTCTACCTCTGAGCTACACCCCAGTCCTGTTTTTTATTCTTTATTTTGAAACAGGGTCTCACTAAGTTGCGGAGGCCTCTCTAAGTAGCTGAGGCTGGCCGTGAACCCGGATCCTCCTGTCTCAGCCTCCCAAGTACTGGGATTACAAACATGCACCACCACACTTGGCTTTATTGTCCCATTTTTTTAAGTGAAGAGAAAACTTGATCCTTGCTTGGTATCAGGAGACTTCCATTCATCTCTAGGAGACACTCTGAACATGCTGGCTAATAGAATCTGAGTAGGCACAGAGTGACAGAGAGGCCACCAACTGAGTATGGAATTGGACGTGAGACAGACACCTAAATGTTTCCTGGCCGCTAACTACAAAAAAAGAAGTGTCCCATCATTTCCACTCTAGCCTAGCTTGATTTTCACCAACTCGTAACTATGGTATGGTTGCATTGGGAAAGTGGAGGTGGGATGAGAGTGGAAGTACGGGAAGAGAGGGAGAGAAGCCAGAGATGTATAATGCTGTGGGTTTTCATTTCCCATCTGTAAAATGGATCTAGGAAGGACCCACAATAGCAGATTAGATTGAAACTAGGAGCTAAAGAGGCTGAAATGCATCAACTCTATCCCACCAACTTGGAATCAGGATTCTCCCGTAGCTCTGACAATTTGGACACTCTCGAACTCCAGAAACCTCTCATCATTACTAGTACTTCTTTCCTGTCTGCACAGAAATAAGATAACCCCTCAGAGCAAAGGAATGACCCCTTTGGGGTCATAAGAGTCAGTCTAGGGTGGACTCACTTCTACACCAGAATCCAATCAATGCAATTAATCTAACATGCCCTAGGAACTGGTCTTTCTAGCATTGATCAGCAGCTTCTTCAGGATTTGATCTCTGTTCTGAGGCTCATTTCTTTTATTTGGCATATTCCTCTGACTACAGCTTGTTGGAGCTTGATCTTGAATAGAACTTCTGAAAACTTTTTGCCAGAATCTGAGCCCTCAAAACAACAGAACAAAACAAAAAACACCACTTCAAATTCTCTCCCCACAGTGGTTCAGAATGAGCTGAGCTCCCCCTGCCCTCACTTCCAGTTTCCTCCTGGGTGCTTCTATGAAGCGCTAAAATATTCATCCCCACTCAGTGAATCTTCTAAATGAATCTTCTACTCCACTCTGCCATCTCATAGGTTTGGTTCTGTGCATGGAGAAGAATGGTCTCCCAAGTGCTTTGCTTAAGGTGATGCACCTGAGCAGATTTTCTGGCTCTGTGCTGCTGCTTCCCTGAAAATGTCAAGACCTCAGCATCCTAATTTGTCTCTCCTGAGACTGGACCATAATTGAGGCTAGTTGTAGCAGGTTTGCAGTTGTGAAACAGCACCTGCTTTTGACTCAGCAGTGGGCACTCTGCTATGGACAGTGAGGGGATTATAGAACACGTGGGATGTAATGCATGATAGAAAGGCAAAGGGAAGGTTACAAAAAGAAACTGACAATGAGCAGAAAAGAGAAGTCAGAGTTCTTAAAGCAGCACTCGGTGTTTGCCGACATTGTTGCTGACAGTGCAGGAGTGGGTGGCAGCAAAAACTGGAGTTTGAAGTAGCCTCTTGTCTGACTAGTATTTCTGGTGACTTTTGTGGAGTGCCTGACATTGATTAGAATTTGTCATTTTGGGCCTTATGCAGCATAACTGCACAAAATGAATAATCACCCCCCTGTTCAAAAAGAAGCAGTTCAATGTTGGCACCTAACCTAGGAATTCCAATTATTCCAGATAAGTGACGGTGGCTAGAAGGGCTTCATTACTACAGTATATGTAGAAGTCACAGCCACAAGTCAAAAGGACTACTCATCACACCCCAACTTCTATGGCCACAGTCACACTTGGACAATAATTGTTAGCAGCAGGAGCATCACCTTCAGATTACGAAGAAAAGTTCTGTGTGTGTGTGTAGGTATGTGTACTCAGATGTTGAGCCCTATAGGAGTGCAAGGTTAGGCTAATGCATTGCTCATAATGTTTGATTTATAATTCTTGGCATATAAAACTTGTGACTATAGATAAATGAGGAGAGAGACCAGTAAAATAGTGAAAGGGAATTGGGGGAGGGAAGTAGGGGGAACAGAGAACTGATGAAGGAAACAGTTCAAATAATGCTGTGTCCATATATGAAGGTATCACTATCAATCTCATTAATATGTATGTATGTGGAGGGGGGCAGAGTGAGATCCAGAGGGAATACAGCAAGTGCTGTGTGCATATATGTTTGTGTCACTTTGAACTTCACCATAATGTATAATTACAATGCACTGATAAAAATAAATCAATAAAATTTGTAGACTCAACTGTGTCTATATTATTGATGTAATTAATGCAATTTCAGCTTTTCATGTAATTCTATATGCCACCAAACAAGCTTGTCCTTACTTCAGTGTCCAGTGTCCTATTGTAGCAGACGTTCAATTTATTCGTGGTAAAATGAAAGAAATAGAAAATAAAGAAACAAACAGGAGGAAGAACAGACAGGGAGATATACTAAAAATAAAGGTAGAAAAAGGAAAGCTGAAAAGGGAGGGAGGGAAGGACAGCGAGAATCACAAATAATTAGAGACCACTTAGAGAAGCCCCACAGCTAAGAGTGCTATTAATTCCACCTAATTCTCCTAGTGAGAAAAGTGCTTATTAGCAGTGGCAGACAAAGGTGTACGCACCACAAGAGACATGATATTCAGACATGCAGATTTTGTAGAACTGGATGATTAGAGGCTAAGCTTCTTGGAAGGGTGTGTGACAGGTGATGACCTATGTGGTATGACTAGCAGATAAATTCTGAGATACAGAGAAATGAAGCTCATTACTGGCTGCTGAAAAGTATTCTGTTTACTTTTTCTTTTTCTTTTTTTTGTACTGGGGTTGAACCCAGGGGTATTCTAACTCCGAGCTACACCCCTTAGCCCTTTTTATTTTTCATTTTGAAATAGGGTCTCACTAAGTAGCTGAGGCTGTCCTCGAACCTGTGATCCTCCTGTCTCAGCCTCCCAAGTACTGGGATTACAGGCATGTGCCACCATACCCAGCAGTGTTCTGTTTTCTAGGTCATATTATAAATGCTCTGCCCAAATGCTATGAGAGGCACTCAGGCCCTTGGGGCTGAGGACTCATGCAGAAGCCTTCTTTGCGAAGGATTTACATTACTAACCCACTAGAACATAAGCTGCATGAGGGCACAGACTTCTGCTTTGTTCACTATTGCATCTCTGTCACCTAGAACACCTGGCATATGATTTGTACTTGATATATATTTGTTGAATGCATGAATGAATTCGTGGAAATGAGATCCATCCCATACAGCAAATATTTATTCATTTTCCCCAATTCTGTTGCTTTGGTTATGTAAGGGCTTTACGTTTTACACAGCATGGATTATCACAATCCCCAAATGAGTGAAATAAGATATTCATGAGCATGGTCACGAGTGAAAATCAAATTACCTTTGAGAAGAGGTGTGACACGGCCCTAGCATATCCAGACAAGAATGCTGCAGAGTTAGGAGAGCTGAGAGACAGAGTCCATGCAATCTTGGTGCAAATCTTAATGAAACTCTTCTGCACAGCTAGTCAATTGCTTTCTTTTCTTTTTTGTATGTGGTACTGGAGATTGAACCCAGGGGGTTCTGCCTCTGAGATATACCTCCAGCCCTATCTTATGTTTTATGTATTTATTATTATTATTATTATTATTATTATTATTATTAACATGTGGTACTGGGAATTGAACACAGGGGGTTCTACCTCTGAGCTATACCCCCAGTCCTATCTTACTTTTTATTTTGAAACAGGGCCTCACTAAGGTACTGTACGTTGTTCTCTAAGCTGCGATCCTCCTGTCTCAGCTTCCCAAGTCCTGGAATTACAGGTGTGCGCCGCTGCTTCCAGCTAGTGAATTGCTTTCAAGTGGCTAATGGGATGAGTGATTATTCTGAAGGTCCATCAAAGGAGAAATGAGACATAAATAGATGCTTGTCAATTCTCCTTCCTTGGCTGGAGCTCCATCTCTTTGCTGTGCCCTGGACACTGAACAGAGAAGTCAGCACAAAGGCTGGGCCATTGCTCACCAGTGCTATCCTGGTGCTGATACCTGGTTTGTCTTTGAGGATTGGAAGGAGCTTGGTTAACTTCTCCACAGGCCTCCCCTAAATTCAGACACTCCAGGTTTTGTCTGAAAAACCTTTACTTGAAATATTTCATAAAAAGGATGTCAAGCCAGCCATGGTGACCCACACCTATAATCCTGGTACTTGGGAGTCTGAGACAGGAGGATCCCAGGCTCAAGGCCAGCCTCAGCAACTTAGCAAGACCCTCAGCAGTTTAGTGAGACTGTTTCAAAATTAAAAAATAACAAGGGCTGGGGATGTAGCTTGGAGACAGAATGCCCCTGGGTTCAATCCCCAGTATCACTCACAAAAAAAGGAGGCCAAATCTTTAAAGAATCAGAGCTGAATCAATCACTCTCCAAAAGTCAAGAGAGCATTAAATGCCTACACCTACAATGTTGTTGGTCCTTGTTCCTGCTGAATCTAGAACTGTGAAACTCTTACCGCCACTACTGCCTACATACATACTCTTTTCCACCTCCTGGCCTGGAGGGCTAACAGGCTTCCTATCTCTGCTGTCAGTGCTCCTGAACACTGGAAGTTGAGCCCCCACTTTTAACTGCACCATCACATCCTTGGAAGTTGAAAATAACCCTGAAAAGAAAAATTTGCACACAGCAAAAAGATGCAGCCTTGTTCCTTAGAGATCTGACTGAAAGGCCCCAGTCCTTGTCAGCAGATTCTTTAAAAGGCATCTTTTATTTCAAACCCCCTCCAACTTCTTACCCACAATGTTTCTGAAAAGTGGCTAAAGCTCTGGGAGTTTCCTCAGATTGGGGACACAGCCTGCCTTTTGAGGTATCTAACCCTCAGCACACTTTCTACTTCAATGAGTGAGATAGGCAATAGGGGGGCTGTACCATCTGGGTAATGGGAGTTGGGTCCAAGAAGCTATGGCAAATGATTGTCCAACTTTGTTCCTCAAATGCAGCTCTTAGAAGTCACTGAATTTATAAACAATACCATCTCAATGCAGACAGGCTGCTTGTCAGAAGAGTGCAATTACGATTTTTCCTGCATAGGGCTGAAACGTGATGGACTCTTTCCTGGAATGAAACATTTATGAAAATGTGCTTAATCCATTTTTAGGAGCTCGGTAGGTTTTTTTTTCATGGTAAAATAATGTATTTCATCTTGAAAAGCATGCTTTCTACGGTAGCTTCTACACTACCTTACTGCTGCAATGAAGCCACTTCTCGGACCAGCAAGGCAGCCAATCGCCAAACAGGACAAGATGTGATGCATCTTGAGACATGGCTATTCATATACACCACAGTTTGGTAATGAAAAGGAGAATGGTTATGGGCCAAGGCTGGACATCACTTTGTACCCTCCCCATACCAGATGATGCTGAGGTCAACCTCAGAGAGTTTGACCTCAGTGGCCCAAGGGACTCTTGGAATTGGCATCTCCCCTAATGCTTATCAACTCCTAGCAGTAGCTTAGGCACTTCTTTGGCTCCTTCCTTCTTCCCCCAGAATCTGCTCCTAGCCTCTCCCAGCTCCTTAGGAAAGCTGTACCTTTTTTTTTTTTTTTTTGCGGTACTGGGGATTGAACCCAGGGGCATTCTACCTCCCAGCTACACCCCCAGCCCTATTTTTTATTCCTTATTTTGAAGCAGGGTCTAAGTTGCTGAGGCTGGCCTTGAACCTGTGATCCTCCTGTCTCATCCTCCCAAGTGTGGGGATTACAGGTATGCACCACCACACCTGGCAGCTGTACCTCTTCGTCATGCCAGCCACACATGAACTCATCACTGCAGCTTCACACAAGAAGGACTCTGTCCTCCCAGGCAGCTGACTCTGTCATGTTGCTAGTACTCAGGAATCCCATGGGACCCATGGGAGGGGAGACCTGAAACAATGGACCAGTTCCCAGCAGGCCTATGCCTTCCATTAGCCAAAAATTCCAGATGAATGAATGTGAGGCCACAGGCCCAAGGGGCAAGGGAAGAAAAACTGCTTCCTTATTACCAATGCCTCCTACTGGCTCTGTGTATGTGTGTGTGTGTGTGTGTGTGTGTGTGTGTGTGTGTGTATGTATGTATGTGAAACTTAACATTCTTAGCCAGGTGCAATGGTACATGCCTGTAATCCCAGTATTTGGGAGGCTGAGACAGGAGGATCACAGGTTCAAAGCAGCCTCAGCAACTTAGCAATACCCTCAGCAACTTAGCAAGACCCTGTTCCAAAATAAAAAATAAAACAGGGCTGGGGGTGTAGCTCAGAGGTAGAATGCCCCTGGGTTCAGTTCCCAGGGCCAAACAAACAAACAAATAAGCAAACGAAAAACACCCACATCGTTCTTCTTTGACACAGAGAGATATAGAGGCAGCAAGCTTGAAGACTTGTCCCTGGATGCCCAGGATGCATCTTTTAACAAATGTTTCCTAATTGCCTACAGTGTGCTATGGATTTGACAGTTAATGAGCTCTTAACAGAATAGTGGGAAGAGGCAAGTAAGGGCAGGCATGGTAGAATGTGAACAGCTGAAAAGGGGGAGGAAAGGGTCCTGGGGGAACACACTGGAGGGTCTCCTAACTCAGACCTGAGGGCAGTGTGAGCAGTTCAAGTAGTACTTAGAAAACCACAACAGTCTAGCCAGATGGGATGACTCATGCCTGTAATCCCAGTACTTAGGAGGCTGAGACAGGAGGATCCCAGGTTCAAGACCAGCCTCAGCAATTTGGCAAGACTCTCAGCAATCTAGCGAGATCCTGTTTCAAAACAAAAAATTAAATAGGGCTGGAGTTGTAGTTCAGAGGTAGAATACCCCTGGGTTCAACCCCAGAACCAAAAACAAAAACAAAAAACCCTCAGTTCAGAAGAGTAAGAGTAGAGGGAAGGCTACTTTGTATGGAATAACATGAAAAATACCTAGAACTGGCCAGGTGCAGTGGCACAAACCTGTAATCCCAGCCACTTGGGAAGCTGAAGACGGAGGATTGCAGGTTCAAGGCCAGCATGGGTAACTTAGCAAGATCCTGTCTTGAAATAAAATAGAAAAAAGGCTGGGGATGTAGCTCAGTGGTAGAGTGTTTCCCTGGCATGTGCAAGGACCTGGGTATAATCCCCAGCACTGAAAAAAAAAAAACCAACAAGCAACTCTAGACACATCAGTGGAACAAGAAGTGACCAGATTAAGCAGGCTCAAAGCAATGGGGAACTGTCACAGCAGGGAAAGTGACAGGATCAGGTAGTCAGATGGGGAAGTTCCACAAAGGGGACAAGTCCCCCTGCCCCTTAGCTCCCAGCCTGGAGCTCCACTCTGAGAGGCTCTGTAAAGCTCTGTCCCTGCTTGAGTGGGCACTCTGACACTTAAGGGAAACAAGGAGGAAGGGGAAGCAGGTGAAAGGTTGACTAAAGGCGTTTCTAGGATGATTAATATTTTGCTTTTACGGACCATATAGGCATCATTTGAGGTTTACAATACTCTTGGTCCCAATTCCAAAATCTCAGCTCATTCACCAATATTTCAGTGTTGAGCCAGGCATGGTGGCACACGCCTGTAATCCAGTACTGGAGAGGCTGAGACAGGAGGATTACAAATTTGCAGCCAGCCTCAGCAACTTAGCAAGGCTCTCTGCAACTTTAGTGAGACCCTATTTCAAAATTTTAAAAATAAATAAAATAGGGCTGGAGGTGTAGCTGACAGCTAGAATGCTCCTGGGTTCAATCCCCAGTACTACACACACTACACACACACACACACACACACACACACACACACACACACACACACACACAGAGTGCTGGGGGGTATAGCAAGGAATAGAATGCCCCTGGGTTAATCCCCAGTACCCCCCCAAAAATCTGCATGTAATCTTGAAAATTCTCTTCTTTCCCTTTCACTTATGACTTGAAAATTCCTCTTCCTTAATAATCACACAGTTAAAAGGGAGATGGTGTACATGTTCCACACATGGATGCTTCCTTACTAATCCCTCTACATAGCTGATGCCCCCGCCTTCCCAAGAAGAGCTTCCAATCCTCCCAAAGCCCTCTCTGGCTGGATTGGGGAGGCTGCAGTCTGCTGAGGCCAAACCCCTCCCCCAGTACACTCTGAAACTCATCAGAGCTGGCGGGAGAGTTTCCACTGAAGAAGAAATGACAACCCTTGGCTTCTCACTGATGTGATTTAGGAAGAGAGAGTCTGAGATTGAAGTTTCAGGGGAGCTAGAGATAGAAAACAGAGATGGGGAGAAAGAGAGGGAGAAGCTGGGCATGGTAGCACATACCTGTAATCCCAGTACATGGGAGGCTGAGACAGGAGGATCACAAGTTTGAGGCCAGCCTCAGCAAACTAACGAGATCCAGTTTCAAAACAAAAAAAGAGCTGGGGTGTCGCTCGGAAGTAGAATGCTCCTGGGTTCAATCCCCAGTGCAAAAAAAAAAAAAAAAAAGAAGATGAAGAAGAGAGGGACACAGACACAGAAAGTGAGACCATTAGACAGAGATGAAGCAGAGAGGGAGAGGGAAATGGAGGGGGACAGCTGAAGGAAAACTTCAGTGAGAGAGGGAGGAAGAGAAGAGGAGAAGAGAGAAAAGGAGGGAGGAAGAGGCACTGGTGCACTGGGGGGAAGTCCTAGAGCTGTTTAGATGATGCACGGGAAAGTTTGGGCAAGGGTCAGGCAGGGAAAATGGAGCAAAGCGCCTGGATGCCATAAGCGAATTGAGGAAGGCAAGGGAGGAGGCCAGCCTGCCCCCTCAGCCTCTCCTCTCCATCCAGGGCTGCAGTGGAGGAATGCCTCCCTGCTTGCTGAATGCTTCTACCCTGCCCCCACTGCCATTCCTCTAAAACCTGAAAAACCTGTGGTGTCCCAGCCCTGCCATGTCCCTGCCCAGGACAGTCCCATCCCTCTAGCTGGGGAAGGGGTGTTAAAGAGGAGGGATTCCGAGAGCCACGGAGGGCTCCAAGCTTCTCAGAGATGACCTGAAGGAGGAAAGTAGGCAGGAGAAAGGATGCACAACTACAAGGACAAAAGGGTAAGGGGCTGGGGGCTGGCAGACAGACAGACAGACGGTCAAGCAGGCAGATCACACAGGAGAGCTCCGAAGCTCCTCTTTAGCCTCCATCCTCTGTGCCTCCATTGAGGGTAGGGAAACACTACCCCTGTCCTCAGCCGCCTCCTCTCCAACCTAAAGGTCTCTTCTTGAAGCTGTCCAGTGGCTCTGCCTTACCCCTCTGAAAAAATCATTAGGACTTTACTGCCGGGCCTCATCTGGGCTCTAGGCTAAAAGGGAAGCGGCTGGATGGGGAGCAGCCGGGCAGCCTACGTGCACTCCTCCAGCTGGAGAGGTGGAGGCTGGACAGAGCACCTCCGGCTCTTCCCAAGCGGCAGCGGCAGCCCAAGCTCCTCCCCAGCACACAGACACACGCTGAACCCCACTCCAGCTGCTGGCGACTGTGCCTTTAAATTGCTGCTTTCGGAGGGTGCATCTAGGGGGAGGTGGGAGGGAGGGAAACATCTTCCTACCGGTCTGGTCTCCCTCCTCCCTCCCCTCCAAGACTCTCCAGGGTTTACAGAGTGATTGCTGCCCAAAAGAATCTTTCTTGGCTCCCTGGCTGGCACACTGTGGCCCTGCACAGTCCAAGGCAAGCCAGGGCAGGAGCCGGTAGGGCTATCTGTGTCAGGATCATTTCCAGGGGAATAGTCCTGGCCCCTGGCTGGTAAAGACAGGGCAGAGAAGAGGAAAGAGAGCACAACTCCTACCTAGCCCAGCCCCGGGCTCCTCTGGAGCAGCCCAAGTTGGAAGAAGGTTCTGTACTTCTGGCTTTTGGCGCTCCCTCAGGGATAGCTCCTCTCACCTTGTCAGCCAGACTGAGAAAGGGCTCTGAAGTCCCTGCGGAATGACAACACTTGCTCCTGCCACCCTCTCCTTCCTTCTCCTCTGGACCCTGCCAGGACAGGTCCTCCTCAGGTGAGCTGAGTGGGGGTAAGAAGGAGGTGCATGCGAACATTGCCAGGGTGGGGGCAGCCAGGGCAGCAGGCACAGTTTCTTCTAAGTTTGCAAAAGCCCATAGACCAGAGAGCTCCAGGGGAGGACACACCTCCCCCAAGAAGGCCCCAGGGAGCTTTTTATTAGAGATGTCAAGATGTCAGCACTTCCCAGTTCTGGTGGGAAGTGCATGGGTGACAGTCTCCTGGGCCTTGGGCAGGGGCTTAGGTAGCTGAACCCCAAAATGGAGGCTATGTCTTGCCACCCAACCCTGTCTCCCTAGCAGCTGGCCCACATACTGCTCAGATCCCTAAAAATGACAGCATCATCTGTTAGCTGCCTGCTTAAGTCTTCAAGGAGCATGGCTGTGCCCCAAGATCACATCAGGGTGGAGAAGGGCGACCTGAACTTCAGCCTTTTGTATTCCGTGGCTGCTCACTGTCCCTTGAGAGTCACCAAGTGGCAGTTATTTCTTGGGCTGGTAGGTAAGGCATGCTTGGAGCTCCTTATAAGTACCCCCCACCACTACCTGCCCCTTCTTCCTTAGACCAGAGGCCAGTCTAGATTGACAGGGTGAGCAGAGCAGAAAAGATAGCTATGGCTTGGGCTGAAGTGGTCATAAGAGGAATGACTCCCCAGGTGGAAGGATTGAATGTCACCACAGTATCATCCTCCTCCTCTTTATCCAAGGAGCACCCCCAGAGCTGCTTTCTTCAGAGGAGCCTCCTGACCCCACTGCTTACAGACACACTGGTTGGCAGGAAGGCAGGGATGCAGGGCAGGACAGTAAACTTAGGAGTGAAAAGCAGCTCAAAGTGGAAAGGCAGCTCAGCTGGAGTAGATGAGAGGATACAGACAGCAGAGAACACAGCTGGGACTTGCTGGCCCTCCCAAAGGGGACGCTACCTCAGGGCCCAAGCTCCAGTGGCGGCATTCCCACTTGGGCTTAGAGACTGGAGGCAATTAGAGCAAGATGGGCCCTCAGAAGCCAGGCAAGGTGGCATACACCTGTAACCTCAGTACTTGGGAGGCTGAGACAGGAGGATTGCAGGTTCAAGGCCAGCCTCAGAAACTTAAAAGACCCTTAGCAACTTAGTGAGACCCTGTTCCAAAATAAAAAATAAAAAGGGCGTGGGTGTAGCTTAGAGGGAGAATGCCCCTGGGTTCCATCCCCAGTACCATAAAAAAAAAGACCCTAAGAGAGTCTTGAGTCCAAGTCCTTTATTTTTCCTATGGAAACTGAGTCCTAAAGAGGGAGAGTGACCTGCCCAGTGTTTCTCTGACATCAGAGTAGCTGAATCAGAGTTCTCTTACCCCACCCCAGGACCTTGCATGAGAAAAACTGGCAACCCTGGATCCTCCCGGGACCTGCCAGTGTTTGGGACTTTCCAGGAATGAAAGGGAAGGAGTGGCTGCACACTTGCATCAGAAGAGGGGGCCACAGCAAGAATTGGGGCTGAGGAAAGCTGTGCCCACAGCCTGTCCCAGGGTCCTAGGGCTGGTATTAGTGGGAGAAGTGACCTGAGAGTGGAGCTGAGGACAGTGTAGAGGGTCTGCTTGCTTCAGGTGTATGGCCATGTGGCCTCCCAGAAGGCAGGTGGCAGGTGACCAATAGCAGCAGCAGCAGTGGCACCTGGCT
>PVJS01055694.1:0-12579 GCA_004027185.1 Glis glis
CAACTTAGGGAGTAGTGGGGACACAAAAGGGACTCCAATGACAATGGAGAACCCTCAGTGTTGCAAGGGAAGGGGTACAAGGGAAGGGGAAGGGCAAGAAAGAAGTGAATCTATGGAATTACTATCATAAACAATGTGTACATATGAGATTATACCAACATCATTCTCAGTGCTACATGTGGGGGGGGAGGCGGGGGGAGCGACACCAAGAGCTGTGTGCAAGTATGTTAACACCAAACTGATACTCATTGTGATGTGAGACTACAATGCACCAATAAAACATAAAAAAAAAGAAAATGGAAAGGCAAGAAAATGGACTTGTCCCTAAGGTTGCAGAAAATAATGCAGTCTTCCAACACTATGCCAGACTTCTGACTTACAGAGTTATAAGATAATTTTTATGGTATAATATACCAAATTGTAATTTTAATTGTAAATTATGATTTGTTACAACTGTGAAAGAAAACTATTTATGTATATATCTATCTATATATAAATCAATTTGTGTACATATAGATTTATATTACTAATTTTTTCCTAATGTGTCAAAACATTGAACATAGAGATTAAAGGAAAAAGTGATTGAAACTTGATGATTTAAGGATGCAAAGTTATTTAGACCCAAATGGTCATGTGGTCATGTGCACTGAGCCTGAGACATAAAATTGCATTCATTTCCCATGGCTGAATTGCTCTAAACTGAACAGACTTATAAAATCAGAAGTCAACCCTTGAAGTCACATTCATCTAAGAGAGCCAAGGATGTGTGTGTGTGTGTGTGTGTGTGTGTGTGTGTGTGTGTACACACATACTTTTACTGGTGCATTGCAGTCTCACGTCATAATGTAGTTCATAGTGATAGTGACATACATGCACACAGAATTTGGTGGCCTTTCCCCCGGCTCTTTCCCCACTCCCCCTTCCCCATTCATGATATTAAGATTGACATTGGTATTATCACATATGTATATAATGTCAATGGAAGTGTTTCCTTTATGAATTCTCCCTCGCCCCACAACCACCCTCCCCTAGACCTACTCAATTACTCCATTGGGGTTTCTCTTCCATTATCTAAAGTCCCTCTTATATCCTGCTTATTCCCTAGCTTCTGCATATGAGAGAAAACATATGACCTTACACTTTCTGTGATTGGCTAATCTCACTTAATATAATGTTCTCCAGGTCCATCCATTTTCCTAAAAAATGACCTAATTTTGTTCTTCTTTATTGCTGAATAGAATCCCATTGTGTGTATATCCCACAATTTTGTAAGCCATTCATCTGATGATAGACATCTAAGGTTGGTTTCATAATTTGGTTATTGTAAGTTATGCTGCTATAAACATGGATACACATGTATTACTATAATATTCTGATTTCTGTCCCTTTGGAAAGATACCCAGGAGTGGTATAGCTGGACCACATGGTGGATCCATTTCCAGTTTTCTGAGGAATCTCCACACTGATCTCCATAGCAGCTGCACTAATTTGCAATCCCACCAACAGTGTAGAAGAGTTCCTATTTCCCCACATCCTCACCAGCATTTATTGTTGTTTGTATTCTTGATGATTTTCATTCTAATTGGGGTTAGATGGAACCTCAGTTTAGTTTTGATTTGCATCTCCCTGATTGCTAATGATGTTGAACATTTTTCATATATTTATTGACCGGCTGTATTTCCTCTTCTGTGAAGTGTCTATTTAGTTCACTTGACCAGTTTTTTATTGTGTTATTTGTTTTTTAATGGTAAGATTCTTAAGTTCTTTGTATATTCTAGATATTAGTCCTCTGTCACAGGAGTAGCTGGCGAAGATCTTCCATTCTATTCTAAGAGAGCCACAGATTTCTATGAATATTAATCATACTTCGTATCTCTGTGGTTGTCTATATTTTTTCTGAAATAACATCCAGCATTTACTCTACCAACATAGCTCCATTATAAAAGCAACTGATTGATCTAAAAAGCAAATTGGGTCCACCAAAGGAAACACAGTATTCCTTACAGTAGAAGGTATGAACTTCCGAACCAGAGCTGTCCTCAAGTCTGTGAGTGAACTCTGAACAAGATTTGAGCTCAGCTAGCTCCAGGAACATATATTCCCTTCCATTAAAAAATGGTGAAACAGCTAAAGAGAAACATTTGTGATGTAAAGCTGAAGTAAAAATAAACTTGGGGATGAGTTCTGATAACACACTCCTCAGTTTTCCAGATCTGTTCCTGGTGCTTCATTCAAATATTTATTGGTTCAGTCAGATTTAATCAAGTTACTAGCAATAGGCCTAAAATGTTATCCTTTTATATGAAAAACAACTATTTTACACTCTTTGTAGAGCACTTTCCCAATACTATATGTTCATATTTTCATTAATAATAGGTTATACTTATCAATAAAACATTAGTATACATAAGTGAGTTTCTGACTGTGTAAACCACCACTGCCTAAATTTAGATTTACTGCTCTGACCTCTATCATCAACATCAGGACAGATCACCAGGTATTACAACACATAATCGAGTTTTTGTTCTTTGAAAAAAAATGCCTTCTGGAAGTATTAACTGTATGTCTAGGAGAACAGAAGAGAGAAATACACCGTACTTACATCACCCAAACAACAAACTTCTCTGCTTCTGTGTTCTACTTTTCCTCTTTGTTTTCTCACCACTGACCATCTCCACCTTTTCTCCATAGTTATCAATTTATATATATGTATCATAGTTATCATACATATATAAATTAGGAACTTTGACATTTTAAATTTAAAAATGAAAAAGCAATCATTAAATTTGTCTGTTTCCAAATAAAAATTACTGACCACCTGCAACCTGAAATGCTCTGTGCTAGTGGCCAAAGACATGTCTTTGCTCTTCTAGACCAAAGAATGAAGGCAGATAAATAAACACAGACATTCCAAGGGGGTTAAGAGGTAAGAAGGGGGAAATGCCACAGGGAGAAGTATCTCAGGGAGTGTTTGCATTCCTTTAACAAAAGGGAGAATGGGGAATGGAGGAAGGAAGGAATCAGGTTGATTAAATAACTGAAAAATATTTGCATTCCTACAGCAGAGACTACCCTGAAAAATAAAAATTGAGACAATTATCTGGATAAGATATTTAAAAATTACTTATATCTCTCAATTATTTGGATATTATAAATGAAAAAATTTCTTTCCACTTTAAAGATAGAACTTACCTTATTTGAAAACCAAAAATATCTACCAGAAGACATTAGCAGCATAAATAAATTTTGTGCACTTGACAAGAGGCCTTAAAACTGATAATCAGGTATAACCCTTGTTAAGAAAAAGAGCAACAGGAAATAGAAAAATCATACATATTTTAGCATATTTGATACATAAGTGGGTATTTTTTAAAGACCTCCTCTCTATGACAAAATTACTTTTCAGTAATCATTATTTTCTTAATATGTTCTTTATCTTTAAAGGAACTAACAATCTTCAAGAGGAGAATAAATTTAAAAATTATTATACAAATTCAATTAAATATTTCAAGTATGAACTACATTTGCATTGACCTAACAACAGTATGACCCCTTACAGCTCACACTGCTTCACTATAATTTTTGAATTCAAAAACTCCAAGAGAACACATAACATAGAGTTGAAGTGACTCAAATTCTATTTTTGTCTTACAATCACTGTGTAATCATGGTTTGAGTCTACCATATTTATAAAGAACACAATGTTTATTAAAAGATAATCTTTAAAATATACTAATTTGAATTATACATATTATCAAAACTCACCAATAACCACAATTGTCTAGAACTTATAGGGAAAAAATGATTTTATAAAAAAAAGTTATCACTGATGTTTAGAACTGCTACTGTGTAAGAATGGTAAAAAAGCAGACTTACTTTCAGTTGGTTTTATTATCATTTATAAATTTCTACAGATGATGATATACCTTCTTTATAACTGCACCCAGGGCTGAATGCTCCCATCATTTCACTCTTGGTATGCATAGTTTTAAACTCAAAGTTGGAGAAAGTAATATATATTTATTATGTATAGGGCCAACTTCAGGAGTTTGTACCCAAGGCCCCATGCTTAGAAAAGGGTCCTATGCTTGGGTTTCAATGCTCTGCTATCACAGTTCTGAAATTCTTAATTTTACCTTTGAATTTGTATAATACAATGGGCAAGGAAGCATTATGTCTAGACTCACATACAGTCCTGCCTGCAGGTGACTTCCTGAGACAGGTTCTCAAACACCTGCTCTTCCACCCAGCAATTACTGCCACCCGCTTCTTCTGGGGGAGGCCTTGGCTAACCCCAGAGTAGTTCAAGGTCATGGGGCAGGGCCACAAAGGTCTGTGAGAGGCTGTCTTTGCCCCATAAGCACCCCTATCCTCTAGGAAACATAATGTTAAATAGCAAATAAAAATGACCTGTCACAAGTCAAAAGAGATTGTAGAAAAAAGGGAAGAAGGCTTTTTGTTCTGCTTTTAAAATAAGAAGCCTCTCATTTTCATCTTGTACTAGGCCCATAAATTATGTAGCCATTCCTATTTGTGTGTGGGTAATTGTGCACTTGTTTCTGTGTTTGTATCTATAAAGAAGTAAATAAGTTTACATTTTAGGTAAAGTAGACTTATCCATATTTTGTAATTGTAGATAAAGTAAATATAACTTTATTATATTTTGTCTATAAAGATGAGAAAAATAATTTAATAGTTTACAGTTCAGGACAGGACTCATTTCAATATAATATTACCTCCTGAATTTCTTGTCACTAATGAATTGCTTTGGAAACTCTTTAAGAATATCTTTTATGGTAAAAATGGGAATAGTCTATCTCCAGACATCCTAGCAGAACAAGATGTTACTAATATGTTCTTCCTATTAACAAAATCTGCTTTACAACTTTGATTTCTTGACAAGCAAGAGATTTCTGGTCAGAAGCCAAAGTCATCAAATATTAAGAATATGAAGATAAATCAAATGTGTTGAAGGGCCCTCAAAACTCATTAACTAATTTTAGCACATTTAAATTATTCACATAAAGTACTTACACTGAATAATCCCAAATCTTCAATTTCATAACCAAAAAGTCATATGATTTGTGACTAATAATTCTCAAAACATACCTTCATAAATCTTGAATTATCCCATTTATAATAAGTCATATGAACAAAATATTCCTAATATAACTCTATGGTTCTAGTTTTCAAAAGTCTTCATAAGTAATATATAATAGTTCCCCCTTTTCTGTAAATGATACTTTCTAAGACCTGTAGTGGGTCTTGGAATAGTACTAGTTCTAGTGTCAGGTTCTGGATATACCATGATTTTTCCTATATATATATATACCTATGATAAAGCTTAATTTGTGAATTAGATATATTAAGAGATTAACAATAATAATATAATAAAATAACAATAAAAATATACTGTAATAAAAGTTATTTAAAACTTATGAATTATTTTTGGAATTTTCCATTCAATGTTTTCTGACCACAGTTGACTACAAGTGAAACCTCAGAAAGCAAAACGATGGTTAAGAGAGGCCAACCAACTCAGAAAGCCAATCCAGGTGAAATCACGTACTCATTTGTAATTGATCATATTTTGCACCCAGAAAGTATGTCAATATATACTCAAAGTATATGAGGGAAATGGGGACAGGGCTGGGAGGGCAAACCAGTCACTTACATTGTTCATGTACTCTGAAAGCAGGTCCTGAAGAGCCTGGCGAATGGCGTTGCATTCAGCGATAATGCGCTCTCGGTGGAAGTCCCTTGTACAGGAAGAGTCTGCCAACAGAGCGGCCCCGCTGATGATGGCTTCCAGGCGTTTCTCTAGTGATGGTCTTATTTCTTCCTCAGTCACTGTGAGTGGGTTCAGGACAATTAAATTCTAAGAGAAGAACACATTTATATGGTTAGAACTCTATGGCATTCCATTTTTATGAAAAGTATTATTTTGTTTTCACATTTAGAATTCAGATGTAATAATGGGGCTGTATGTTTACTGTCTCATCCAGTTCCCTCATAAGGCTGTGTAAAAATTATTGTTCGGGTGAGCGTGATATGATTATGAGCACTAGCTCTGGTGTCCTGTAGCACTGGATTCAGATCTTGCCTCTCACACTCATAAGGAATCTTATGCTCTCTTAGCCTCCCCTTCATTATCAGTAAAACTAGACTACGGATGTTGCTTGTGTCATAAAACTGTCAGAATGACATAAGTGCTTAACACAACAACTGGCATATATTAACTGTAATAGTAGCATTTCTGGACTGCGCCAGTACAATATTTTCACATATATCATCTCATCTTGACAACACCCTGAGCAGGTGGGCAGCAAAGGTATTATTAGCTACACATTTCAGCTGAATGATGAGTGAGGCTGAGCAGCTGTCTTACCCAAGGTCACGGAGCAAATAAGCTGTGAAGTTCAGACAAGGATTCTGGTCTTCTACTACCTAATTCAATACTATTTTCATTATGCCTCACTGTAAGTTATAAACTCTAATTAACTTGATCACTAACAGATCAAAGAAAATTCTGGATTTTAATTATTCATTTAAAAAGTACAACTCCATCTTCCAGTTGATCTATTACAACTTCCAGCTATTCCCAGCTATTGGAAACTGATCTGGCATTTTTAAGGTTATATAAAGATATAAGTCTTCAGGTAATAGAAGTCATGATAATCTACAGCCTCTGAAGAAAAGTTGGAGGGCAAGCTGCTCTAGGGTCCTTTATTAAAATACAGCAAGCAAGGAAGCCTTTCCAAGGTGAGGCCTAATCTTACCATTGGAGAAAGAGTATAAAATAAAAAGTCAGCCGGGCGTGGTGGTACACCTTGTAATCCCAGTACTTGGGAGGCTGAGACCGGAGGATCCAGGTTCGCGGCCAGCCTCAGCTACTTAGTGAGGCCCTCCGCAACTTAGTGAGACCCTGTTTCAAAATAAAGAATAAAATAGGGCTAGGAGTATAGCTCAGAGGTAGAATGCCCCCTGGGTTCGATTCTCAGTACCGCAAAATAAAATAAAATAAAAAGTCTCTGAAAATTCTTAATATAAAATAAAACTATATAATGATTTTGAGAGTGTAAGACTCAAAGTGTGAGTCTGTACACACACAGAGTGAAATCATTATAATATTTTCATAGTGTGCAATTTTATAAATTATATATGTATACTAAATATATAATAATTAAAAAATCTTACAGTGATCACTGCACTACATTACATTGTGATAAATATTTGGGGACAAAAGTAGCAGGATATAAGTTGAAAAGCTCCAACTAGAACTGAGCTTGGAAGAGAAAATCATTAGAGAAAGATAAATAATTTTAAAACATTTTTGGAAAAAACTAGTACTATGCAAAGTTCACATATTATAAAACTTAATGTGAAATATAAACTAGCATATGTATCTGATATAATATTGGCTAAATATTTTTAAAGCATTTAGGTGAATTCTTCCTTCCCTGGCTCTGTTTCCTCCCTATTTTTCAACTATTCAATTGAGTCTGTTTTTTCTCTTTATATTGACAAACAGAAAAACAAGAAAGGAAATCAGTTTTTCAAAAGGCAAATGTAATTTTTTGTCTACTTCCAGTGCCTAATCTTTTGATGAGACTACAATCTCATCCATGTGCTTGGCAATCAGTATAAGTTTAATTAGCCTAAATCCATCTCCTTACTTCATTTCCCATTTTTACTGTGTCTTCCTTTGGCTCACTAATTTAGAACAAACTTTCCATTCCAATGTTTCACAACAAAAATTAAGCCAATTAAAACATTTTTGAAAATGACCCTCCAATGTGGCATCATCATTAAGAAGAGACTCCGAGGGCAATAGAATTACTGTTTAATTGCTCAAACACAATTAGAAAATGTGATCAGAACTGTTAATATGTCTCTAGCAATGTGAGGATAGGAAAAGTTGATCAAATTTCAAATCTGTTCACCTATGAATACTGCACTAAAAAAAAACTAGTAATTTTGGGTGTTCTGTCTGTGATTTCCTGCAGCACAGGATTAAGATCATTCCAGTTCCTGGTCAACAGGACCATTCCTCAAACTATCCCAGCCT
This sequence comes from Glis glis, assembly GCA_004027185.1. NCBI lineage: Eukaryota > Metazoa > Chordata > Mammalia > Rodentia > Gliridae > Glis > Glis glis. The sequence continues at coordinate 8,069 of PVJS01055694.1, forward strand.
TTGGATATTTACCTGCTTGACCGTTAGCAGTTCATATTCTTAAGCCCAGCTGAACACAAGCCATTGCCTGCTCTGTCATCTGATATCTATATATAGGCCTCTTTATTCTGCTTAAAGCTATCATCCATCTTCCTATTAATATCCTTTAAATTTTTTCATTAACCTTGTCAGATCAATAAAAAGGTAAAATAATTTCATTAAAATAACCTGAATGTTCTCTGAAATACCAGAGGGTTTGTTTGAAACCTAATGATGAAATAAATGATCTCTTCTGATCTAATACAGCTATATGTTAAAACATTCTTTCATTGTGTTTTCATGGCATTAATTCCATGAAAGACAAAAAACTGGATACTATATTTTCAGGGTCCCACTTTGTTGAACACAGAAAATATTTTCCCTTTTCAAGATCCTTACCTCCCTAATACTTGGTGGGCAGAACATAATTTTTCAAAAAAGTAAGACTGCCAGGTGTGATGTTGCATGCTTGTAATCCCCGTACTTGGGAGGCTGAGATAGGAGGATCGCAAGTTCGTGGCCAGCCTCAGCAACTTAGTGAGGCCCTCTGCAACTTAGTAAGACCCTGATTCAAAATAAAAAATTAAATAGGGCTGTGGCATAGCTCAGAGGTAGAAAGCCCCTATGTTCAATCCCCAGTACTATGAGCAACAACAAAAAAAGAATCCTAGTTCCATATTATCCTATTAGATTTCTGTGTTTTATGAGGCAAGATAGTTTAGGGACTAAGAGCCCAGGTTTGAGTCCTGGCTCGTTAATGTATGCACAAACTTATCCATGCTATTAACATCCTCTTTATTTTCATCTCCTTCGTCAGCATATCTTATAAGTCCTTTGGTTAATGAATTTGATTCCTCATGTTTCTTCATACAATTCCTTCTCAGAAATGAACACTAGAACCTGCCTAAGGTCACTCAGCTACGAAGTAGCAGAGGCAGGATTCTACAGATCTGTTTCCAATTCCATGCTATAACTATTGTGCAATGTTGCTTTCATTGTCCTACTCAGCCATTACCAACCACCTTGTGTGGTATTATCATCAATGATAAGTAAATGTGGAAACTAAGAGTCAGATTATTTGTTGAATAATTATATTAGAATAGAATGAATCCAATTTTACATGTGAACCCCAAATCTATACACTTTCTACTACTCTGAGGAGACTGAGATGAGGCCACTTAGAAACCCTTTTAATTCACCTCTATCTCAATATGCTTTCCCTTCCATTTCTTTTTCCTACCTGCTTTCAAGGAGAAGTCAGTGACTGTCTATCTGTCTCTCCTTTCCTATCTTTCCAAGGCTATCTTTTCCTATGCTTGTCATCTCAAACCCAAGTCTTCTTCAATTATTTCTTCCTTATGTTTTCAGCCCCCCCTTAAGAGCCTACTATGTACCAGGTACTGCATAAGGAACTGATAAGAGGATGAGGAGCATCCCTGCCCTCTTCAGACTATCTCTGTTGTCCTCGGAATGCTCACATTTAATAAGCATTAAAATATATTAAACAAACAATATATGGAAACATATATATAAAATATATATATACACACACATATGAGTACAATGTGGATGTGTGAAACAAAAAGATTTGATAGTTAAGTCTGAGTTGTCTAGGCATAATTCCAGGCAATTGAGTACAGAATTAGAATCAGAATCTCATTACTGGATATATGTTGAAAGAAAAGAAAATCACTATGCCAAAGAGTTATCTGAAGTCCCCTTTCATTGCAGCATTATTCACAACAGCCAATCTCTGAAGTCACTGTTAAGTGTCTATCAATGGCTGAATGGATGGAGAAAATGTCACATTACATACATAATGAAAACTATTTAGTCTTAAGAAAAGAAAGAAATCCCTTCATTTATGACAACATGTATGAACCTAGAAGATATTATTTTAAATGAAATTGGACACAAAGGGGAAGACAAATACCACATGATGTCACTTATACATAAAATCTAAAAAGTTTAACTCATAGAAGCAGATGGCAGAATAGTAATCACCAGGATGGATTGGGGGTAGAGAGGTAACTGGGGAAATCCTGGTCAAAGGATTCAAAATTTTAGCTAGACAGGAAGAATTCAAGAACTCGATTGCACAACATGATGACTATAGTTAATAATGATATACTTAATAATTTGAAAATTATTAAGAGGGTAGATTTTAAGTGTTTACACCATGAAAAAAGTAATAATTATGTGAGGTAATACATAGGTTAATTAGCTTGATTTAGTTACCCACAATGTATGAATGTTTCAAAGCATCATGTTCTACACCATAAATATATATTATTTTTGTCAATTTAAAAATTCAACAACTTATCAGAAGAGACAAAACATGTCATTTCTTACTGGTAAAAGGAAGAATCCAGCAAGAGGATATAACGATAGTCAACATTTATGCCCCAAATATAGGTGCAACAACTTTTATAAAAGAAACTCTTTGTGACATCAAGTCACACATAGATCCCAATACAATATGGGCACATTTCAATACCCCTCTCACACCACTAGATATATCTTCAAGACAAAAGGTCTTCACCACTAGATATAACTTCAAGACAAAAGATGCCTCAGACCTAAGGAACACCATAAACCAAATGGACCTTCTAGACACATACAGAATATTCCACCGAACTACTGCTGAATTCACATTTTTACAGCTGTTCATAGAACCTTCTCTAAAATAGACCATATCCTAGGCCACAAAGTAAGTACTAGCAAGTTAAAAAAAATGTGATATAATCCTCTGTGTCTTTTCAGACCATAATGGAATGAAACTAGAAATCAACTATAAGACCCAGAGAAACCTCATAAACACATGGAGACTGAACACCACACTGCTGAACGAGGACTGGGTCACAGAAGAAATAAGGGGAGAAATTAAGAAATTCCTAGAAACAAACAAAAACAGAGACACAACATATCAAAGTCTCTGGGGCACTCTGAAGTTAGTATTAAGAGGAAAATTTATAGCACTGAATGCTCACATAAGAACAGAAATCACCACATAATCTAATGACACACCTCAATGCCCTTGAAAAACAGGAACAGTCTAACCCCAAAGTAGAGAATAAAAAATACAAAAAATTAACAAAAGCTGGTTCCTTGAAAAAATAAACAAGATAGATAAACCACTAGCCAACCTAACCAGAAGAAAGAATCAACCCAAATTACTAAAATAAGAGATGAAAAAGGTTATATTACCACCAACAGCACATAAATTCAGAAACTATGTTGAAAAACTATACTCCAGCAAAATGAAAAACCTAAAAGAAATTGACAAATTTCTAGACACGTACAACCTTCCTGAGTTGAACCAAGAAGATATAGAAAATTTAAATCGACCAATAGCAATCAAAGAGATTAAAGCAGCAATAAAGAGCCTACCATCAAAGAAAAGCCCAGGTCCAGATGGTTTCCCAGGTGAATTTTATAAAACCTTTATAGAACTAATCCCAATACTCCTCAAGCTATTTCATGAAATAGAAAGAAACAGGACTCTCCCAAATACATTCTGTGAAGCCAACATTACATTACTACCAAAACCAAATAAAGAAAGCTCAAGAAAAGAAAACTACAGGCCTATATCTCGTTGATGAACTTAGATGCAAAACTTCTAAACAAAATACTAGCAATGCGCATTCAAAACCACATCAAGAAAATCATACGTCATGACCAAGTCAGGTTCATCCCAGGGATGCAAGGCTGGTTCAACATATGAAAAACAATCCATGTAATCCACCACATAAACAGAACTAAAGACAAAAATCATATGATCATTTCAATAGATGTTGAAAAGGCATTTGAAAAAATCCAACACCCATTCATGATAAGAACTCTGCAGAGAATCGGAATAGAAGGACCATACCTCAACATTATAAAGGCAATATACAATAGGCCCACAGCCAACATCATACTGAATGGGGAAAAACTTCAAGAGTTCCCTTTAAAAACAGGAACAAGACAAGGATGTCCGCTGTCACCCCTCCTTTTCAATATAGTACTCGAGACTCTAGCCAGAGCAACAAGGCAAGAGAAGGAAATTAAAGGAGTGCAAATAGGAAAAGAGGAACTGAAACTATCTCTATTTGCAGATGACATGATATTATACTTAGAAGACACAACAAACTCAAAAAAAGGCTTATAGAACTGATCAAAAAATTCAGCAAACTATCTGGATACAAAATCAATCTAGAAAAATCAGAAGCTTTTCTAAATGCCAACCATAAATCCACTGAAAAAAATCCAGAAAACATTTCCACTTACAATATCCCCCAAAACAATAAAATATTTAGGAATAAACCTAACCAAGGAGGTAAAAGACCTCTACAAGGAAAATTATAAAACATTGAAAAAAGAAATTGAGGAAGATCTTAGAAGATAGAAAGATCTCCCATGCTCTTGGGTAGGCAGAATAAATATCATTAAAATGGCCATTCTTCCAAAAGTGATCTACAGATTCAATGCAATACCCATTAAATTACCAAGGT
>PVJS01055695.1:0-12579 GCA_004027185.1 Glis glis
AAAAAAGTCACACTGATCCTCAGCAGGACCAAGCAAGTCGCTGGGAGGGAGGGAGAAAGGGAGGGAGGGAAAGAAAGAAGAAGAAAAAGGAGGAGGAGGAGGGGGAGGGAAGGAAGACTGCAGTTCATAATGGCTGAGGTTCTGTTCCTGGAAAGCGGCCAGATGGATTCTAACTCAATTCAGATTGCAAGCTTTGGGCGCTATGATATGAAATGTCCGCAAGTGCCCTAGAAGTAGCAACTTCTCTCTTCCTCTGTTGTAGTGGACACTGTTGGGTTCTGCCTGGATCCCCTTCCCCGGGCTACTGTGCGAGCCTCCAGCTCCTGCCAGGGACTCACAGATGCCCCTTCTCTTGTGACCTCATCAACCTAGCAAGACCCTGTTTCAAAATAAAAATAAAATAGGGCTGGGGGTGTAGCTCAGAGGTGGAATGTCCCTGAGTTCAATCCTCAGTACCACACACACACACACGCACACACACGCACGCATGCACACACGCACACACACACACACACACAGAAATTGAGAGACCACATCCAACTAAGCTGCTTGTGACCTAATGACTTTGTTTTTTGCTTATGTTTTTGTTTTCTGTAATGTACATATTAACTTTAAAAAATAAAAGTTATTTTAAAAACCTGTTAAAAAAAACTTCACAAGAAGTGTCAATGTAGAGTAGACATATCTACATGTACACAAAGTACTTTATCTACTATAATGATTTTTGGCCCTCCAATGATTCAGGCCCTTCCCCTGAAAAGATTTTCTAAAATTACCATGCCTGCCCCTCCCCCGGCCATTTAAATAGGACACCTGAGGGTGGAGTCAAGGCAGCAATATTTGTTAAGATCTCCCCAGATTATGTGAACATGTGGCTGTGGTTGAAAACTACAGTTCTAATCTAAGATCTTGCCTATTATTAATTGCATCTCAGTTTCTGAGATTTTGTTTAATTGCTTAAATGTACATATTCTGTGATTGCTCTCAATTTCTTAGGTTTTAACAATCATTTTTTTTCTTTGGTACTGTGGATTGAACCCAGGGATGTTCTACCTCTGAGCTACAGGGATGTTCTATCTCCGTTCTACCTCCTAGCCCTTTTTTGTTCTTGTTGTTGTTGTTTTTTAATTTTGAAACAGGGTCTCACTAAATTGCTAAGGCTGGCCTCAAACCTATGATCCTCCTGTCTCAGTCTCCTAAGTACTAGGATTATAGGCATGAGCCACCATGCCCAGCCTCAAACAATCTTTGAAATAAACATAATCTACCTCCCCTTTCCCCTCGACAATGACCTATGCACTTTGTACCCTTTCCCAAAAAGCAAAGATAATTTAACAATGCTATTGTTAACACACCCGGAATGTTTATATGATGGTTGAAGTCAAATAATTTTGTATCACTTAGGCTGGGCTGCCAGAACACAATATCAGAGATGGGTTGACTTCACAGAAACTTGTTTCCCACAGTTCTAGAGCCTGGAAGTTCAGGATCAGGGTTGCAGCACGGTTGGGCGCTAGTGAGGGCTCTCTTCCCGGCCTCTAGACGGCCAGAGGCTTGCTATGTCCTACAGCGTGGAGGGAGAGAGAGCAAGCTCTATGATGTCTCTTCTTATATGGGTGCAAATCCCATCGAGACTCCACCCTCAGGCCCTCTTCTAACCCTGATGACCTCCCAAAAGCCCTGTGTCCAAATATCACAGTGGAAGTTAGGGCTGCAACGTATGAATTGCGCGGGGAGACAAACATTCATCCACGGTAAGAATTTGACTCATTCAAATAGTTTTATTAGCTAAAACATATTAAGTACTTACTCTGACACTGTGCTAAGTACTTCATATATACAATCTTATTTATTTTTTCACTTATTTATTTAGCATGTGTGTGTGTGTGTGTGTGTGTGTGTGTGTCCATGGGGATTGAAGCCCGGGGCACTCTACCTCTGAGCTAGAACCCCAGCCCTTTTTTAATTTTTATTTTGAAGCAGGGTCTTGTTAAGTTGCTGAGGCTGGCCTTGAACCCGTGATCCTCCTGTCTCAGCCTTCCAAGTACCAGGATTATAGGCATGCGCCACCACGCCCAGCCACAATCTTATTTAATTTCAACAACTCATGAGTTGGCAAATAACTTAGATGCTATGAAGTAGCAAAGTGGGACTGCAATGCTGAGGGTCTTTGGCACCGATAATAGATGTTACTATTAGCACCATTAGCATAATGAGGGTTTGGTAAAGATTTCTAGGCAGGAGTGTACAGTGCAATAGCTGGCATCGAAAGAATGAATGGAGATGCATCACTTGGGAATAGACTTGGCTCTTGGTACTTGAACAGGTATTGGCTTAAAGAACTAGGGGTACAATTTGCCTTATGTTCCAAGGCTGGAAGTGGTTCATTCAAAGTTGATGCCATGGCAGGAACGGAGGCTGTATCTGTCTTTCTACTTCAAGGCAAGGTTGCCAGATTCAGCAAACTTGAATTTCAGATAAATAATGATATATTTTAGTAAAAGTGTGTCCCTTGCAGCTGGGCACAGTAGTACACGCCTGTAATCCCAGTACCTGGGAGGCTGAGACAGGAGGATAGCAGGTTCGAGGCCAGCCTCAGCAACTTAGCAAGACCCTCAGCAACATAGAGGTTTCCAAATAGAAAAAGGACTGGGGATGTAGCTCACAGGTAGAATGCCCATAGTGAAGTTCAACCCCTCATACCCAAACCAAAACAAACAAGTATGCCCCATCCAATATTTGTATCACATATGTGGTAGTAGAGTCTGGCTCCATGTTTTTGAGTTTTCTGACAGCTTTCAAGTCCCACCACTCCCCCTTCCCCTTCTGCCCCGCACCTGGGCAAGATGGTAAGAAAGCCTAGGTGCTTCTTTTATCAGTGCCAGCTGGGAGTTCAGATCCCACAAACCTCAGACCCGCATAAAACCCCAAGAAGCACCCACTCCTTGCTCTCCCAAGCTGTTTCCAGATCTGCTTGGGAGTCTGCCCTACTCTCTCTACAGCCTCATTATTTGAGCCACGGACCTTTTCTTATCCTCCTGAAGTGCATATGGCATCAACATTCTCAACATCTGGACCAAATTCGGGGCAAGGGGTTGCTATGGTTTACAGACGGTTTGTCCCCTAAGGGTTAAGTATTAGAACCTTGGTTCCCAGTACCAAGCCTTTAAAGAAGTCAAGCCTAGTGGGAGGTGATGGGGCCATTGGGGGTGCTGCCCTTGGAAGGAATTAACATTGTTCTCATGGTACCCCAGTTATTTCTCACAAGAAGGTCCTTAAAAAAGAGCAAGACTGGCCCCACCCCAGTCTCTGTTTTCCTGTCTCACCATGATGCCACCCTCCATGGTGTGACATGAACAAGGAGATGAACTAGTGGGAGCACTTGATATTGGACTTTCAGTCTCCAAAGCTGTGCACTAAATAAACTTATCTTCTTTGTAAAGTTTCTAGCTTCATGTATTTTGTCATAGTAACAGAAAATAAATGAATACTAGGGTCTACTCATTTCTGGAGGTGACAACATAGGGAGGTACCACAGTAGGTACACTATAACTAGTCATCATTTATTGGATACTCTGTTATCAGGCATCTCATATTTTATTTGGCCTTCATCTTCAACCCTGTTTCCTGTGAGTCACACATGGGGACTATATCTTTAGGTTTCAAAGCCATGTTTCAAGCAGGAAGAGATGGTAAGAAAAAGTTTTCCTTTTAGTGAGACTTGGGCTTTTTATTTGGGAAGGGAAGCCCTCCTCAGACACTTCTGACTATATCTGGTTATATGGAACCTTCTCGTGTACTTCTGCTTGATGCAAGGGAGTCTAGAAAATTGAGTCTTTTAGCCTTCTATAACAAGAAGAATAGAGGATCGTAGCTGACTTTTGGAAGATAAATCCAGTGTCTACCAGGAAGCTGTCTGTCACCATCTCTAATGGGTATAATGTTTTTGAAATGCTCTGTTTACCTCTAAGCCAGCTTCCCTCTCCCTGCCTCCTGTTAGCTGAAGGGGTTGTGGAGAAAAGTAGCCCTGGGAAGACTTATATGGTCCTAGGACCAGGACCCTTGTCATTACCTGGGGGTCTGTTAGAAATGCAGCCTCTGAGGCCCCACCCCAGACCTTCTGAACAAGAATCTACATCTTAATAAGTTCTCAGGTAACTGTGTGTATAGTGAAGTTTGAAAAGAACTGGCCTAGAAGAAGCTTGGTTCTCACATTTGGCTCCCATTGAAAGAACCCAGGGAGCCTGGAAAGTAGCCATAGCTGCCCTGGACAGTTCCTTTTGATTGGCCTGCAGTGCAGCCTGGGCATCAGGAATTGTTTAAGCTTTCCAGATGATTCTAATAGACATGACATTCGAGAATGAACCATCTAGAACAGTGGCTCTCATCCCTGGCCACCATCAGAATCACATGGGGTACTTGGTTTTAAAACTACCAGCGCCTGGGGCCCCTCACAGTCATTAAATCAGCACTGGGAGGGGGGTGAGGAGATGGGACATGCATAGCAGTGTTTTGTGAAAGCCCTGGGATCATTCTAGTTTGAAAGTGAGAGACTCCCATTCTGGGGCCCAGTGGTTTGCGGGCAGAAGAGGAAAGTGGTGGTGGATGGGTTGAAGGTTCTGCTGAGGTAGGAGGCCAGTGGAGGGGACTGGCGGGGGCAGAGGAGGCTATTGATAATTTCTACTTGGGTTCCTGGATGGGTTTCCTCACACACAGTTGCTGCCCCAGTTTGGAAAGTAGCTGTGGTCAGATCAACTCCGCTGAACAGCAGGATGGAGTAAAAGGGTGAGGGCAGGGTGTGCGGTTCCCAGTTTCAGTTCTCTGAGTTATTCTCGGACCCCATGTGGCATGGACAGGATCCAGAAGTTCCCACAGGTGCTCCAGCTGGGAGACGTAGACGCACCATCATAGATACCCACCATTCAAGGGCAAGGTGACCTGCAGCCTCCAGGCAGCCTCAGCTGGGAAGAGCCGGGGTGAGATCGCATCATCCAGGGAGAGTTTCTGTGCCCTGGCCAGGTCAGGAGAGACCAGCCCACACCAGTCACCCAACTATGTCTGCAAATACCAACAGGGCAGGCAGCAACCAGGGAGATAAGAAACACTGGGAGACCAGCGGTGCTAGGGGACGCTGCTCTGGTACAAACAGCCCTTCCCCTCCCTCCACCACAGCAAGGTCACCTTGTCAGGGCTGACGGCCATGGTCTGCATGGAAAGGGCTGGGCCAATCTTGACAGTTGGCATCCAATCCAACTGGTCTGTGCCTGTGCCTAATCAGTTGTTAAATATTTTTAACATCATCCTTGGATAAAGCCACCCAGTCCCCTCTACACCCAGATATTCCATTGGGCAGGAACAACAGGAGGGAGGAGCAAAATCTGAAAGACTACTCACATTACCTAAGGAGAATATTTTCGTCATTGCACTGGACTAAACAGGGTTAAACTAGTTTCCAACCCTACCCCACCAGGAGGGGCGCATGAGGAAAATCTGAGAGGTGCGGACAAGGTTGCCTGAACTTCTAGGAGTGGTGTGAGGGAATTTCCATTCCTGCTACAGACATAAAGGAATCTGCTTCCTCTAGTAAGCATTTATCTCTAAAATATGGATTCTAGTTTTGTGAATCTATTATCTTTTTTCTACCAATCTGATGTTAGTCCCTAACATAAAACAGGGAACATTCTAAAACAGGGAAAGAGAAACATTAAAAAAAATGCATGTAAGCCAAATTGTTCATGAAAAAGCAAGATCTATATCAAAAAGAAGCACTGCTGACTACCTGGTGTTATCAGATGGAAAAAGAGCCCGCTACTGTGTACAAAAGCAATGGGCTAGCCCAGAATCCCAAGAGGAAAGCTGCTTACCAGTCTGGATCCCCTCTTTGGAAGACAATCCCACTACTTTTATTTCACTGGGTCTTTCCATAAATATTTCTTTACCTCAGCTGTATGTCAGGCTCTGTGCTAGGACTTGGGGGCTATAGTGGTGAATAAGCAAAAATACCTGCCTTTGCAAATGTTACAGCTGGGGGAGGTGGAGGGTGAGAAACAGACAACAAACCAAATGAATAAGTAAAATTTTGCATGATTTGTTATGTAGTGTTAATAGCTATAGAGAAAAAGTGTACAGAAAAGCAAAACAGGGAATGTACATGGGAGGGATACAACTTTAAATAATGTGGTTGGAATAAATTTCAAGGAGACATTTGAGCAACAACTAGAGGAAAGGAGGAAGCAGGCCTTGTAGATATTAAAGAGAAGCTCTGCTAGCAAAGGAATGGCAGGTGCCAAGGCCCTGTGGTGAGAGAGGGCCTGGGATGTGCAAGGGGCAGCGAGGAGGCCAGGGTCGGCATGTGTGAATGGGGAGTGGCAGGAGTAAGATCAGTGAGGTTATGAGCCCAGGTAGCAGAGAGCACATGATCTGATCCAAGCAAATTCTTCAACTGCACTTTCAACTCTCCCAGGTTAGTAAAACTGAAGATGCAATCTTTCTGCACCCGTGTTCATGGATCTCCACTAACCCAGGCCAGGAACTTCTTATAACTAACAGTGTATGTCAAGCAGGAGTGAGTTGGCGCCCAGGAGACATAGTGGCAATGTTCTAGAGACAGTCTTGGTTGTCACTCCTGGGGGAAGGGAGCTGGTGGTATCCAGTGGATAAAGGCCAAGAATGTTGCTTAACATCCTGCAATGCGCAGCACATCCCCCCAAGAAAGAATTATGTAGCCCCAAATGTGGACAGTGCTAAGTCTGAGAAATACTGAACTAGAGGAAGAACCCTGGGTCTGGAGAAGCCAGAGGCAGGAGGAAGCAGATTCTCTGAAAGGAACTGGGAAGTCTGTCCCTTGCCTGAACCACATACCCCGCCCTTAGGAAGCCTGAAATGCGTATCACCCCAACTCTACCTCCAAGGTTGCCAGTGTCCAGAAGACGTTCCCATGGTAACACAACTCACGGCTGACATAAGGAAAGAGTGCAGGTACCATGTGGGCAAAGAACGGGATCAGTTATGAAAGGAAACATGACTGGTAGAAAGCCATTTGGGTGGTTGGAACTTTCTACAGGAACTTCCTCAGGAAATAAGGAAACTCTCAAACCAGGAGAAAGGGGCGGGATGGTGATGCTCAAGGTGTGTGCTCCTTGCAACACCCACACTTCCCAGGAAGGAATGGGCTCCCACTCCCCAGGATGAACTTTACATCCAACGAAGACTTCTGGAAGTCACAGAAGGAGCGCGGGCGGAGCCTGGTGCTCAGAGACTCTGGGACTGGCAGCTAAGGGGATGGGCGATGACCAAGACTTCCCTTTGACCCGATTGTCATCAGGATCCTGGAGCCCTCTTCTAGGCTAGGCCTGGTGTCCAGCCATCCTTGGCCTGGCTGAGCAAGAATCTTGCTTAGTTAGTTTAGCAAGAATTCCCTGATTCTGGATATCTGATCAAATTCCCCATCCCCACCCTTAATATAAAATCTTGACCAGCCTTTGGTTAGCGTGCTGTTAAACCAGCTTATCAGGATTCCCCTGCCCTTGACCTTCCCTCTTAGTACCTTGGTAACACTGACCCCTTCACCCCCCACTATTGCTCCCTCGGCTGTCTTTGCTGTATTCAGAGTAGAGTTTGGTCTTTCTCCCTTGCTGCAATCATCTTGGCCCCTATTACAATCATCTTGAATAAAGTCTTCCTTACCATTTTAACGATTGTCACGGTCCAGGATGAAGCTCTGCAGCCCTGAGGATAGGAAGATGGTCCCAGGATGTGCGGGAGGCTGAGCACTAAAGGGAAAGACCTGGCTGAGCAGTGGTGAGGCTCCTGGTGGCTTAGCCCACTGTCAGCACAGAGGATTCCTGCAAGGAGACTCTCCAGGACCGACAAAAGCAGAGGGCCGGGGACAGATACATTCTGGAGAGGACAGAGCAACAGAATGCACAGCCCCCAAGACAGTCCTCCCTTCAGCCCCAGTGCTTGTCTTTGTCGCCCATGCTGCAGGAAGTCCGTGAGAGTCTAGTACCTCCCCAGGGAGTCAGGCACAGCATCACCTCCCCACGAAATCTGCTTCTCACCAATGACAGCAAGGGAGAGATTTAATTTGATTCAGAAAAGTGATGTTATACTTCTTACACCCAGCACTGGGAAGCGAATCTACAGTGTGTGTGTGTGTGTGTGTGTGTGTGTGTGTGTGTGTGTGTGTGTGTGTGTGTGTGTGTGTGTGTGTGTGTGTGTGTGTGTGTGTGTATGTTAGGAGGTTCTCTGGTTAGCGTTCAGTTTCTTCTTCAGGTGTGGCTCAGGGAAAAGGCGATGCCCTGGTCTTTGTCCATGCTTTTCTTGTTTCATTGTATCATTGGCTGATTCTCTTCCACTATACAAGCTTTCCTAAATGTCATACCATTTACGTTAGGTTTCTCCAGTAATGTAACATAGATGTGAACTCCTTGATTCTTCAAGTTACCTAGGCTGCTGGGAAGTATCTATAACCCAGATGTTGGCTGAGATTCTTTCTATCCTCAAAATCTAGTTAAATTGGCTGAAACAGCCTCTACCCCATTCTCAGTGTATGAAGTGCACAGCCAATATGTATCCAAAGTCTCCAAGATTTAAATACACTCTGAGGGAGCCTATGTGCTTGGAGCTTCTTCTGCCTCCCAGGCTTCTGTACGTTTCATTGGTCTTTGCCCTGCACCATGTAGAACTACATATGAAATCTACTTCCCACACATGCAACAAAACCCACCCAGACACAGAACTCAAGATGCCAGTGGACGCTAGTGAATGACTAGGGAAGGGGAGGTCACGTCATGGACAACCTAAGAGAACAGACATTCCCACTCCCCACTCTGTTACTGCCACCGGGCAATGTCTACCCCTACCTCCAGCAATTTTATCTGCTTCTCTCTTCCCCTGCCCTTCTCCAGGTTCTCCATAGGCCAAGCAATTCATCTATTGCCAATGTAGCCCCCAAACTTTTTAGGCAAACCTACCAAGTTTCTTAACAAACATTTAACAAGACACACACAGCTTACAAGGAAATTAGAGATACAAGTAGCTGTGTGTCTGTGTGTACATGAGTCCCCCCACTGATGAGAAACCCACATCTTTCATACCTCCAGTTCCAAGTTCTTCTATCAAATTCTCCTTTTCTGCTTCATATTACACCTCATCCTTTTCTCTTCCAAGTCTCTTCAATCCTTCCCAGTACTATATATTTTAGATTGTATGTGCAACACACCTCAATGTTAACAACAAAGGAAGGGGTAGAAATTATATTGCAGCATAACTCAACAAACAATACTGAATATATGGGTCAGCTCATCCTTAAATATCCTTAGGCCATCTTCATGGCCAACTGAAAGGATTCCAAAAGTTGTGGAGGATGCAGAGCATATGGAACACTCATCCGCTGCTGCTGGCTGTGTCCTTGATTACATCCACTTAGCAACACTGTTTGACACTGTTTGCAAAAGCTCAATCTACACATACAATATGGCCACATGATTCTATGCCTTGGCTTATACCTAACAGAAATGCATACATATTTTCACCAAAAGACATGTAGAAAATGTTCATAGTAGCACTGATCTTAATAGTTAAAAATAAGAAACAACTCAAATATCAAAAGTAGAATAAATATGAGGAATAATTATACAATATAAGGCAACACCAAAATGGGAATAAGGGAAATATGATTACAAGTAACATAGATATATCAAACAAACATATTATTGAGCGAAAGAAGTCAGACACAAAAGAGTGCATACCCCAGGACTCCACTGATACAGAGTTCACAATGCCCATATTTAACCCTGGTGTTGAAAATCACACTGTGAATTACTCTTGGGTTAGTGGCTTAAATACGGAGTGAGAATGGCTTCTGGAATTCTGGTGTCTAGCTACACAGATGTGTTCACCTTGTAATTAGGAAAGATATATACTCGTGGTATGTGTGCTTTTCTTCATGTATGTGTGACTAAAGGGTTAAGAGCAGGCCTGTAGCCTTTTTCTCCCAGACCTAGGCCTGCCTTCTCCCAGTGCCAGTCCTTCGGAAATGACTTAAGATAAATTTGGAACATTGGACACCTGTTGTTTACATTGTAAAACCTGCGTCCCATGGCCCAGCACTAGGGCGGGGTGACCTGTGGACTGTAAGCCTACATGACTGGTGGGCAATTGAGGGAGATGCTTCTGTGCATGTAGGTGAACCCACATAGCATGGCCTCATCCCTGGCGATTATGCACACTCTCTAGATGGCGAGGAGGAGCCAGACATCCTAGCTCACAGTGAGTTGGTAGACTTCCATGGAGCTGGAGGCTGTGCCTTCTCTACTTCCTGTCCTGTATCCTTCCATAAAACTAAGCAAACTTAGTGCTAGATTAAATGCTATTGTATCTCATGAGTTTGTTTGCCAGTCCAAACATGTTTCCAAAATTGTAGTACCATGGATTGGACTTCGATAAAAAGTTTACTAAAGAAAAAATGCCTTGCCTAAAGGTTTTCTATTTTGGGACTGGGGGAATACTGAGGTTGAACCCAGAGGCATTCTGCCTCTGAGCTACACCCCCAGCACTATTTCACTTTGTATTTTGAAACAGGGTTTTACTAAGTTGCTGAGGGTCTCCCTACATTGCTGAGACTGGTTTTGAATCTGCAATCCTCCTGTCTCATCCTCCCAAATAATGGGATTGCAGGTGTGTGCCACTGCACCTGGCTAAAATGAGGCTTCTTCGGTTGTACAGTATCACAATGTACAAAGTGTGGAAGTCTCAGAACTGAAATTGGTCTGAATTTCCCTGTCAATGGAAACCACTGGAAATAGAAATGTCACCAGGATCTGTTCAAAGGGTAACTTCGGTTACGTTCCATAACAGTGTTTAAAACTGGGATGCAAGAAACTATATCCAAAACAATCAGATATATGCAAAAATGGTCTGGCAACATATGGGAAGGTTATAAAAGACATTTCCAGAATGCTCACATTCACGTGGCTCCTGAAGGTGTGCTTTCTGTAGAGATCTGTACAGCCTGAAAGCATGGAATTCTGCTGGAGAGGCTCCATTATTCCATGACCTGTCAGAATTTCTTCGATCATTCCCAATACTCTTCTAAGCATGGACCCCTGAAGTGTCGCTCTGCTTCAGGAAAGAAATGTTCTTGGCCTTGTGAAGAGTCGGGTTTTCGTGGACCTCAGGGGTTCTCAGGCTTATTCTCATGAAGAGCAGCTACTAGGAAGCCTTTCCCCTTCTTTATCTCCTTCTTCACATATGGGAGGTGAAAGATATTAGAGCAAAATAAGAGTTTACAAGTCCCTCTTACACACACAGGAACACTATTGCTAGACTCTTCTTAAATTTAAAATAGTTTGAGAAGCCTGTGATCTTTGCACTTCTTCCAAGAGTCAGCAGTTCTAAAGGAAGATATCCCCCATCAGTGGGACCCCGCCCATGGTCTCTTCCTTGTGACAATTTTGCAAGATGAGCCTCTGGGCTGGCAGTCCATTTACATCATCAGGTTTCTGCGATTTCTGTGAGTGCCTGCAGCAGCTCAGCAAATGTTGGGCGGCCTTTAGGGTTCTGGAAAGGCAAATTGAGGTGGTCAGCTCAGCTTATGACTCACTCAGACACCAGCCGTGGGACTTGCTGCCAGAGACCTGGATCCAGGCTGGTTCTCCACAAAAAGAAAGACATCTTGGCTGATGTATAGTGGCATGATTTTGCATTTGCAAAAATAAAATGGCTAAAGCTGAAACACAAGCCACAGGTAACTATTTAAATTAAGTATGGTTAAATAAATGCTTAAAGTCAGCTCTTCAGTCACATTAGCCACTTTCCAATAGCCAGAGGTGGCTACCATATTGGACGGTACAGATATAGAACATTTCCATCATTGCAGAAAGTTCTATTGGACAGCACCATCCTAGAGACCTATGTGGATGATTTAACATGTATGAAGTCAAGGAAGAACTGAGAGAGAAAGGAATTTATAGTGCCCGGCCCCCAAGCCCAGCCTCAGTTATTTATTATTTCCGATCCCCTCTAGAAAGAAGGAATTCACTCAGCAATAAAAAGGCATATTTTCATGAGGGACTTTATGGATCCTGGGATACAAGGTGTTCTGTCTTAGGTCTGTCTACAAAATCCCTGACCATGGAGCCAGGAATCAGGACATTTTTCCTATTTCACTGATGAATGTAGTTTGGCTCTGGTTCTGTGAGGAAGAAGAGAAGACACTGTGGGCATCTTTGAAATCCACGGGAAATAGAGCTACTCTTGGTAGCCACATTCTCACAGAGATCACTGTCAGTGTGGTTAGGAAGACACCACCCTTAGTGGTTTATAAATAGGGCATCAATAAAATGTACAGAGCAGAAGACAATGTAAGCAAACGTGAGAATCCTCCTTGAGACTTTATTTACAAAATTTATTTACAAAAATAAATTGTAAAGTCTTTTTTTTTTTTTTGCGGTACCGGGGATTGAACCCAGGGGCGTTCTACCTCCGCGCTACACCCCCGGCCCTATTTTTTATACTTTATTTTTTGAAACCGGGTCTCACGAAGTTGCGGAGGGCCTCACTAAGTAGAGAGAGAGA
>PVJS01055696.1:0-12579 GCA_004027185.1 Glis glis
GAGAGAGAGAGAGAGAGAGAGCTGAGGCTGGCCGCGAACCCGGATCCTCCGGTCTCCGCCTCCCCAAGTACTGGGATTACAAGTGTGTGCCACCACTCCCGGCTAGAGTAGTTTTTGTAAATTTCTTTTTGTGTGTGGTGCTGGGAATTGAACCCAGGGGCATTCTACCTCCAAGCTACACCCTCTGCCCTATTTTATTTTTTATTTGGAAACAGGCTTTTGCTAAGTTGCTGCAAACCTTACTAAGTTGCTGAAGCTGGCTTCAAACCTGCAATCCTCCTGTCTCAGCCTCCCAAGTACTGGAATTGCCCAGCTAGTTTTTATAAATTTTTACTAAGAGCAGATTAATATCAAAATGAGGTAGGCTAGAGGAAATAAAAATTTTTGGGAGAAGGAAAGGAAAATATAATTTTAAAATCTAAAAAAACTTCATAATCCTTAGTTTCACTTTACAGAGCTCATTTGCTCTTAGACAAAAGCCCTGAATGAGCCACACTTTTAATCATAATGGCCTAGCTCCATACCTGAAATTCCTGAGGCAATTAGATCCCAAAAGAAAAGTTTCATCTTTTGTCAAAAGCCAGGGCACCCCATCGGCTCACCTCAATTTCCTGGGAGGAGGACTCCAAGAGAAAGTCACACATTTGCCCCGCTTCAAGCCTCAGCTCCCTGGGATTCTTATCCCAAGGAATTCCACCTTTTGTCAGCCTGAAGATTCAAAGGAAGGAGACCTCCATCCCCTGTTGCCATGTGCCCCTAGCCACCCCCTCTCTAGGTGTCCTATAAGAAACGGATTGTAAAGATCCCAGGGCCTGCATTTCCCCTTGAACATGTATTCCCACTTTTCTTTAATTAAACCTCTGCCTTTGTCTCTGACTGGCTCATGTTGAAATTCTTTTCACCACAGAAGCCAAGGACCCCGAGGACTCTGAGGTGAGTTTCCCTTTCCAAACCAGGGAACTCCTCAGGACTCTCCATGAAATTATCGTGTTTTCCCATGACATTAAGAATACATAATTGCTTCAAACATAGAATCAATGAATTAAATGTGTCTTCTTTATTTTGTGGCACTGGGGATTGAACCTAGGGGCATTCTACTCCAAGCTACATCCCCAGCCCTATTTTTTTATTCTTTATTTTGAAACAGGGTCTCACTAAGTTGTGGAGGCCCTCACTAAGTAGCTGAGGCTGACCGCCAACCTACAATCCTCCTGTTTCAGCCTCCCAAGTACTGGGATTACAAGCGGACACCACCACACCTGGCTTAAATGTGTCTTCTAGAAAACCCTTTAAATAATAAGTTTTATCTTTACAAATCATTTGCAGCTCCCTTGAATCCTCCTCATACTATTAAATATCTCCTTTTCATTACTGGGTTTCCTTAAAGAAAACTTTCAATTTAAACAAAATGTTCCTTTTCAGTAAGATGAAATGCTTTATGTTCTTTATAGTTGTTTCATTAAAACACAGCTTAATGGGAGGCTGAGACAGGAGGATTGCAGGTTCATGGGCAGCCTCCATAACTTAGTGAGATCCTGTTGCAAAATAAAAGAATAAAATAGGGCTTGGGGGTATACCTCAGAGGTAGAACGCCCCTGGATTCCATCCCCAGTACCACACACACACGCAAAAAAAAAAAACCCACACAGCTTATAAATTCTTTAACTTTTAGACATAGAATCATATATATTAATTAGAATTTAACTCTTAGTAATTTATGTTTAGTTAAGGTCCAAAAGAATACAATATTAAACTGTTTCATACACATATAAAAACACATTTGATAGACTCAAATATATTGTCTTTTGCTGATGTTAAGAAGAGATGAGCAGGGCAGGGAAAGGATTGGGACAGGGGAATTCGGCTAGCCCTCCTGAGAAGAGATATGGAGATTGCCCTGCCCAGCTATGGCCAAAGGATTTCAGCCTTTACACTGCAGCCTTACAAACCAGGATGGAAGCCGGGTGTGGTGGTGCACGCCTGTAATCCCACTACTTAGGAAGCTGAGATAGGAGGATCACAGGTTCGCAGCCTTCCTCAGCAACCTCAGGAGGCCCTCTGCAATTTAGCGAGACCCGTTTCAAAATTATAAAATAGGACTGGGGGTGTAACTCAGGTAGAATGCCTCTGAGCTCAATCCACAAAAAAAAAGAAAGAAAGGAAGGAAGGAAAGAAGGAAGCAAGGAAGAAAGGGGGCAGGGAGGGAGGGAGAGAGGGAGGGAAGGAGGGAAGGAAGGAAGGAAGAAAGAAAGGAAGGAAAAAACTGGGATGTAGTTGGGCGTGATGGCACACACTTGTAACCCCAGTACTTGGGAGACTGAGACAGGAGGATCATAGGTTTGAGGACAACCTCAGCAAGTAGTGAGAGTCTCATCAACCTAGTGAGACCCTGTTTCAAAATAAAAATAAAATAGGACAGGGGATTTTATTTAAAAATAAAAATAGCTCGGAGGTAGAATGCCCCTGGGTTCAATCCCCAGTACCAAACACATGAAAAGAAACCAGGATGGGAAAATTCCAACATGGCAGAGTTAGCACTGTCACACTAAGCTGTGTTGGGAAACACAGAAGTGACCACGAGGAGGCGGGTGGAGACTCCATGACCCCTTTTTTTCCAGCAAAGCTAGCCGGAAAGGTAGTCACGCCCTTTTCCTTGCCAGCGGGCGCTTCCATCTTCACCGTGGCTGGGCCCATCAGCATCCTGGCACCGTGGCACCGTGGGCAGCCTGGGCCTGCCTCCGTCAGGAAGGAATCTGAGTGCCTCACTTTAAAATCACTGCCCTTGTTTCCATGGTTACAAACTGCCCTGACTTCATTCCTTTCCTTTTTATGCAAATCTTCAACTGCCCTGACTGCATTCCTTTCTTTGATTCTAATCAAAGCATTCGACCTCCCTTCAGTCATCTTACTTTCTTTCACAGCGCCATCTCTCTCTGAGCCCCAGCTTTACACATACCTTTCTGGCCAAACTGCAAATCTGTAAAGTTTCTCTGCTTTGCTTTCCGCCCTCAAAATTTGGTGTACAATTCACTGAATGCGCACATCAATATCCATAATGCAGTTTGGACGCGTTGTTGTTTTGAGATTTCCTCCACCAATTTAATCACATAAATGAAGGTATCAAACAAGCATAGTTAGCACTTTAAGTCATCATTTTTTACACAGATCCTAACAACGGACACTGCACTTTAAGCAAAGGCAGAAAATGCAATCCTAATTGGCTAGCTGGCAAAAATAATTTTTAATGACACCTTTTACTTTACCAAACTTAGATAAACTTATTTGTTAAAGATTTATTTAAGTCACGTAAAATAAAAAGTATGTGGATCCATTTTGATGTTCGAAATTTATGAGTACTCACTTCTTTATAATTGACACACCCAATCCTCATTGGACACGAACTTTGACCAAAAGACGGCAGGTCATAATATAGGTTCCTGGATCCATAGAAACAACAATATTTAATCATCCTTTGTTTCTTTTTGCCTTTAGTCTACAGATTATCTCTCCAATATTGTAACATTAGACCTACGGGACTATCAGAAGGAATTTTATCTTTACTCTTGTTTTTCTCAGTACCTTTCTTGTCAGAAGTAGAATTTTGTTTCCCATCTTGGTTACTCTTGTTGTGTATCCCCGTCAGAGATTCACCCCCCCCTTTATATTTCACCTGGGAGTTTCTTGAACTCCGACCCTGACAGCATCCCACTTTGGCCAGGCCCCTCGTGGGAAAACCGGAACCTTGGGAGTCCACTCTTGCTTTGCGTCTTCAGACATCTCTCAGTCATCTACACACAACCTCTGAGAAATCCTGACCACCAAGAAAATACTCCGTCACCTCCCATGATTTTTTTTAAACCTTGATCTGTGCACAGAGTTACCTGGTCGCCGCGGTGCTTGCCAGGGCACCCTACCTTGCATTGCCCATCAACTTTCCACTCTGGGTTCATTGTCAGCCAGGAGATGGCAGTACTTTCTTCATCCTGAGGCTGCTGCAACTCAGCAGCGGGAAGCGTCTCCTCTGGAGAGAGGTCCTCATGACCCCCTTGACGACAATTTTTTCCCCATATAGGCCACCAAATTTATTAGAAATAAATTTCCATAGCTGGGCGTGGTGGCACACGCTTGTAATTCCAGTACTTGGGAGGCAGAGAATGGAGGATCCGGGTTCGCGGCCAGCCTCAGCTACTTAGTGAGGCCCTCCGCAACTTCATGAGACCCGGTTTCAAAATAAAGGATAAAAAATAGGGCCAGGGGTGTAACTCGGAGGTAGAACGCCCCTGGGTTCAATCCCTGGTACCACAAAATAAATAAATAAATAAATAAATAAATAAATAAATAAATAAATTTCCATGGTGTCATAAGAAAAAACATGTGTTTGAAAAATGGCTTGCCGGGCGTGGTGGCACACGCTTGTAATCCCAGTACTTTGGGAGGCGGAGACCGGAGGATCTGGGTTCGTAGCCAGCCTCAGCTCTCTCTCTCTCTCTCTCTCCCTGTCTCTCTCTCTCTCTCTCACTCTCTCCTTAGTGAGGCCCTCCACAACTTCGTGAGACCCGGTTTCAAAATAAAGTATAAAAAATAGGGCCGGGGGCATAGCGTGGAGGTAGAACGCCCCTGCATTCAATCCCTGGTACCGCAAAAAAAAAAAAGAAAGAAAAATGGCTCGGCAAGGCGATTTTACTTTTTGCAAAAAGGGTCTTGCCATCAGAGAAGCCAGGTATGCAAGCACAGCTGGGGGGAAGCCCACTTGGTTTTTATTCCTAATGCAAACTTCTTCACTGTACTCCTATTGGTGGGAGTGTGGTTTCACAGTCTCATACGATTAGCTGGTTTGTCTAGAATGGGATGCTGAGGGAAGGGTTGGCATTTGGAATTCTCAGGAGATGGAAACTCACAAACAGGACCTTATGCAAGGTTATAAAAATGGTGGTTACTTTAAGCTAGTTCTTTGATAGAAAAGAATTATATTCTCACACTTCCTCCCTCCAATACACACTGTTCTTCATTCTCAGTAGGACATGTATTCACATGTATGTATGTACACTGTCTAAATTAAGACCTTTTTACACACAGACCATATGCCTGGCATGCCTGCCACGTGCTGGGTCCTATGCTCACTTTTGGGGTTCTATGAGGAACTGAAGCCCAGCTACAAAGAGGGGAACAAGGAAAGACAGGCATTCAAATGGGAGCCAGGCAGCCTGGCATGGTGGCACACACCTGTAATCCCAGAACCTGAGAAGCTGAGACAGGAGGATCTCATGTCCAAGGCCAGCCTCAGCAACTTAGGAAGACCCTGTTTCAAAAGAAAAAATGAGAAGGGCTAGGGTATAGCTTGGAGGTAGAATACCCCTAGGTTTGATCCCCAGTACCCCCCCAAATAGGAGCCATGTGGCTCACCCACCCTAAGAATCATGTGCAGAAGGATCTGACTGCCCACGGATCTAATCTGCAGAAGGTGGGGAGAGAAATGAAAAAGGCAGTAGGGGTCCCACTGTGGGGCAGGGTCGGGGTGTCAGCAGGGAGGGGGCCCCCAAGAGCAAAAAAACTAACTCTGCTCCAGGACAGTGTGTGGGGACCAAACACATGGGTCCGGACTCGCTAAGCTCCTGCCCCCCATGCTCTGGGCTAGAATTCAGCGTGTCTGAACTCAGCATGGAGCCCTCAGAAATGAAAAGTAAGATCCTGCCTGGCAATGACAGAGTGTTTTGATAACAACTATAAATGTAGACAAGCCAGGCACAATGGCACACGCCTATAATCCCAGTACTTGGGAGGCTGAGGCAGGAGTATGGCAGGTTCAAGGCCAGCCTCAGCAATTTAGCAAGGCCCTTAGCAACTTAGTGAGACCCTGTTTCAAAATTTAAGAAATAAAATAAAATAGGGCCGGGGGTATAGCTCAGAGGTAGAATGCCCCTGGGTTCAATCCCCAATACCACAAAATAAATAAATAAATAAATAAATAATAAAAATATAAAATAGGAAGCCAGTCATGGTGGCTCACACCTGTAATCCCTCTACTTGGGAGGCTGAGACAGGAGGATCGCAGGTTTATGGCCAGCCTCAGCAACTCAGCAAGGCCCTCCACAAATTAGTGAGAACTTGTTTCAAAATAAAATAATAATAATAATAATAACAATAATAATAATAATAATAATAAAATAGGGTTAGGGGTATAACTCAGGTAGAATGACCCTGAGTTCAATACCCAGTAACACAATAAATAAATAAATTAGATAATTAATTAAAAAATAAAAAAGATAGCCTGGCATGGTGGTGCACACTTGTAATCCCAGTACTTGGGAGGCTAAAACAGGAGGATCAAAGGTTCACGGCCAGCCTCAGCAACTTAGCAAGACCCTCAGCAACTTAGTGAGACCTTGTTTCCAAATAAGAAATAAAATTGGGCTGCGGGTGTAGCTTGGAGGTAGCATGCCTCTGGGTTCAATCCCCAGTACCAAAAAATTAATTAATTAATTAAAAAATAGGGCTGGGGTGTGGCTCAGAGGTAGAATGCCCCTGGGTTCCATCCCTAGTACCAGAAAAATAATTAATTAATTAATTAAAATGAAATAGGGCTGGAGGTGTAGTTCAGAAGTAGAATGCCCCTGGGTTCAATCACTAGTACCACGAAAAAAAAAATAGTGTAGACAAAGTGTTGGTATTCCCTATAATGGATGATTGGGAGTTAGGGTGGGATTTTTTTTTCGGGGGGGAGGAGGACCGGGGATTGAACCCGGGGGCATTCTACCTCCAAGCTATACCCCAGCCCTTTTTTATTTTTTATTTTGAAACAGGGTCTCACTAAATGTGCTGGGATTGGCCTCAAACCTGTGATCCTCCTGTCTCAGCCTCCCAAGTATTGGGATTACAGCGCTCCCTTAGAGTGGGATTTGCTGCCATATTTGCCATGATGGGCAGGAACGTGGATATACCCACAGCCTGCCAATCACCTGCCTCCCTGCAGGGTACTGGTGGGCTGGAGACACACGGAGGGAAGGGAAGCAGGAAAACTGAAGGCAGAGTACCGGCCCTCGACAGGAAGAGAGGAAGGTGAGCCGCCCGTGTCAGGGGCCCGTCTGCCTGCTGCCAGCTGCTTATGGAGCCAGAGGAGAGAAGAGAGCGGGATTGGCAGCCTGCCTGAGACAAGGCCTGCCTGGGCCTGCGCACCCCAAGAGACCAGGAGAAAGCAGGAACAAGAAAAACAGACGCCCACACTGGACGTCACAACTGCCCCACCCTCCGGGGCACAGGGAGCGGGTGGCGGCCAGCGGTGGCTGGGCAGAGGGCAGACGCTGCAGCTCCAGCCTCCCCTTGAGCTCCAGCACAGCGTCATCAGTGGATCCGGGTGGGGGTGGGACACAGCGAGGGACATAGCCGCAACCTCAGGGTGTCAGGCCCAGGGTTGGGCAAGTCCCAAAGTCCTGACTATGAGGTGCAACCAGAGAGCCCTGGGCCTGGAGCTGAGAAAAAGTAGAAGGGGGGGTCCCTATGCCTTCATGGGGCAGGTAGTGTTTCAGCCAAGCCTGACAGGTGGCCAGAGATAGGGACATTGTGAAACAGGGACATTGTGGAATGGGGGACACCTGGCCTGAGCAAGAGCCTGAGGTGGAAGCTTAGGGCATTTCAGGGGGACCCAAAGCAGCAAGCGGGGGAGGGTCATTATTTACCAAGATGGATGGGGGAAAGTGGCAAGGGGGTCCAAGTGGGTGGCAGGGAGCCATCCAAAGGCTGTTGAGGTAACCTATTTTTTTTTTTTTGCGGTACTGGAGATTGAACCCAGGGGCATTCTTCTGAGCTACACCCCCAGCCCTATTTTTTATTCTTTATTTTGAAACAGGGTCTCACTAAGTTGCAGAGGGCCTCACTTAGTAGCTGAGGCTGGCTGCGAACCTGCAATCCTCCTGTCTCAGCCTCCCAAGTACTAGGATTACAAATGTGCGCCACCACACCCGGCTCACATTGAGGTAACCTAGGTGGACAGTGAGGCATGACAGAATTAAGTGGTGGAAATGGGAATTGTTCGGCAGAAAACTGATCCCCTTGGAAACATCCAGGTAGAAAGTCACCTGGCCTGGTTCTCCGATACCAGACATCACGGGGATGCCACCACTGACTCCATCTGTCCCTTGTCCTTCCAGAGGAGACCCTCCTTCCCTGTCCCCCCATGATGCACCAAGGCCATCACAATCTCCCAGCTAGGCAGCTGCAAGGCATGCTGGGAGTGAGTGGGCACTGGATGGGGGGGCAGAAGGAGGAGCAGACAGTCCCCTCCCAACCCGGGCACAGACAGATGACAGAAGTGTCCACCAGGGCTGGGTGTGGTGGCATAGGCCTGTAAATTCAGCACTTAGGAGGCTGAGACAGGAGGATCACAGATTTGAGGCCAGCCTCAGAAACTTAGCAAGATCCTATTTCAAAATAAAAATTAAAATGGGGCTTGGGGTGTGACTCAAAGGTAGGAAGCCCCTGGATTCAATTCACAGTAGCACACAAAATTTTAAAAAAAAGTGCCCACCAGGCTGAGCTGGACCAAGTCCAGGCCCCTGCAACAAAGCAGAAATGAATAGGTAGTGAGTGTCTCGACTGCAGACAGGGAGGCCCAAGGAACTGGGGACAAAGGCTCTCTCTGTCATTAACCAGACTTCAGGCTCCTCTGAGTTGCTTCTCAACTTGGCCTTGACCTTTGAGCTCCTGTGTCATCTGTGTATCGCCCAGTTATAGCAAAAATCCTGCCAAGTCAGTTGAGCCAGAATCCTTGCCCTCAATATCTAATCAAATCCCTCATCTCCCACCCCTGGCGATGGCTGATCACCCTGGCCGTCTTCACAAGCATCATTAGTTTGTTTAACCAGAATCCCTCTTTTAATCCCTCTCTTAGTATTTTTCCATTTACTGACACCACCCCCCTATCACAGCTCCTTGACCATATATATATATATATATATGACTATATATGACCATATATATATATATATATATATATGACCATATATATATATGACTTATATATACGCCTGGCTTATATATACTTCTTTTGTGTGTGTGGTACTGAGGATTGAATCCAGGGGCATTCTACTTCTGAGCTACACCCCCAGCCCCTTTTATTTTTTTATTTTGAAACAGGGTCTCACTAAGTTGCTGAGGCTGTCCTCAAACCTGTGATCCTCCTGTCTCGGCCTCCCAAATACTAGAATTACAGGCATTTGATACTGTGCTGGGCTCCCAGCTCCTTGACTATAAATCTCCATTTGTAGCCAGGTGCAAAGGTGCACACATTAATCCCAATATTTGGGAGGCTGAGATAGGTTCCAGGCCTGTCTCAGCAATTTAGCAAGACCCTGTTTCCAAATAAAAAATAAAATAGGAGCCAGGTATGGTGGCGCACGCTTGTAATCCCAGTACTCGGGAGGCTGAGACAGGAGGATCGCAGGTTCACGGCCAGCCTCAGCTACTTAGTGAGGCCCTCTGCAACTTAGTGAGACCCTGTTTCAAAATAAAGAATAAAAAATAGGGCTGGGGGTGTAGCTCGGAGGTAGAATGCCCATGGGTTAGCTGGGCGTGGCAGCACACACCTGTATCCCAGTACTTTGGAGGCTGAGACAGGAGGATCACAGGTTTGAGAACAGCCTCAACAAGTAGTAAGACTCTCATCGACCTAGCGAGACCCCATTTCAAAATAAAAATAAAATAGGGCTGGAGGTGTAGTTCGGAGGTAGAATGCCCCTGGGTTCAATCCCCAGTCCTCCCCCAAAAATCCCCACTTGTCCATGCTGTACTCAAAATTCAGCCAATTCTATACTGAAGTCTCTTTCCCCCATTGCAATAGTTCCTGTACTAAATCTATTTTTAGCACTTTTCTGTCCTGCTCTGTATCTTTTCAGAGTGGCACTACTGCCATCTGCCCACCCTGGGCACATGGTCAGCACCCCTCTGTGCAGACTCCTTGCTGCCCTGAGTACGAGAGCCCAGGACAGCCCGGGAGGACTTCCTGTCGGAGGAGATGGCTGCGCATGTCCTGTGAACCCAGTGGAAGTGAGCTGTGCCCAGCCAAGGGGCCAGCCGCCGGGGGGCAGCACATGTCTGCAGGCAGGGCAGGACTCCAGCCGACTTGAGGGCAGCCCACAGCGCAGAGGTGTGAGCAGGGACATCCTTGGCCTCACAGAATCCCCGATGCACTGAGGTGCCTGGTATCTTCCCACTTCTGCTGTGTTCCTACTGGCAAGCCACAGGAAGGCTGATGCGTAGAGTGAGCTTCCTGACAACCGCTGGCTTCCCTGCCTGGCCTCCCTGCCTGCCTCCAGCGGAGGGCAGAGGGTGGAGAGCATGGCAGGGCCTAGGCAGGTAACAGGCTCGAGAACCATTTCATGAATACCTTTGGATAGTCCCCTTCCTCACCCCCCCAAAACTGTTTATAGACATATAAAAAAGATTGGGCATTGTATTCATACCAAAAAGCATGTGCTCTTCTTTTTTGAAATTTCTTATATCTTATTTTGATGAAACTGCTTTAAAATTCCTTCTTACGGGGCATAGTGGTGCATGCCTATAATCCCAGCAAGTAGAGAGGCTGAGACAGGAGGATTGCAGGTTCAAGGCCAGCCTCATAAATTTGGGGAGGCCCTCAGCAACTCAGTGAGACCTTGTTTCAAAAATTTTTAAAAAGTCAGACGTGGTGGCACATGCCTGTAATCCCAGTACTTGGGAGGCTGAAACAGGAGGATTGCAAGTTAAAGACCGGCCTCAGCAACTTAGCGAGACTCTTAGCAACTTAGGAAGACCCTGTTTCAAAACAAAAATAAAAAAATGGGCTGGGGGTGTAGCTTGGAGTTAGAATGCCTCTGGAAACAATTGCCAGTACCACAAAAAAGGGGGGAGTTGGGAGTATAACTCAGAGGTAGAATACCTCTGGGTTCAACCCCCCCAGTACACCCCCACACAAATTAAAATATTAAAAATAAGCCAGGTGCAGCAGACGCTTGTAATCCCAGTACTTGGGAAGCTGAGACAGGAGGATCACAGGTTCACAGCCAGCCTCAGTTACTTAGTGAGGCCCTCCACAACTTAGCAAGAGACCCTGTTTCAAAGTAAAGAATAAAATCAGGCTGGGGGTGTAGCCCAAAGGTAGAATGCCCCAGGGTTCCATCCCCAGTACCACAAAAAAAATAATTAAAAAATAAAATAGCTGGGCACAGTGGCACACACCTTTAAATCCAGTTCTTGGAAGGCCGAGACAGGAGGATTTCGGGTTTTAGACCAGCCCTCAGTAACTTAATGAGACCCTGTTTCAAAATAAAAAACAAAATGGGTATGGGGATGTAGCTCAGAGGTAGAACACCCCTAGGTTCAATTCCCAGCACCACACAAAAAAAGAGCAGTATCAGTCCTTTAAGGAAAATATTAAGTTAGCAGTAGCATAGGTAGATATAATAGAAGTAATATGTAAACCAGGTGTAGTGGCACACACCTGTAATCCCAGTACTTGGGAGGCTGAGGCAGGAGGATCGCAGGTTCAGGGACAGCCTCAGCAGTATAAGCGAAGCTCTCAGAAACTTAGTGAGACACTGTTTCAAAAACAAAAAATAAAAAGGTCTGGGGGTGTAACTCATAGGTAGAATGTCCCTGGGTTCAATCCCCAGTACCACACACAGAAAAAAAAGGAGGAGGAGGAGGAGGAATATGCAAATGTTAATAAAAATAATATGCAAATGAAAAAAGTATGGGGAATACTGACCAATAGGATTAATCACCAACACCTTGGCTTAAAAATCATGTGGTGACAATTCATAGTGGCCAAATTATGGAACCAACCTAGGTGTCCATCAACAGATGAGTGGATTACAAAATTGTGGGAAATACACACAATAATAAAGAAGAACAAAATAACATCATTTTCAAGAAAGTGGAAGGATCTGGAGAACATTATGTTAAGCGAGATCAGCCAATCACAAAAAAAGAAGGGACATATGTTTTCATTAATATGTGCAACTTAGGAGACACACAAGGGACTCTGGTTGATAATGGAGAACCCTCAGTGGGGCAAGGGAAGTGGTACAAGGGAAGGGGAAGGGCAAAAAAGAAGTGAATCAGTGGAATTACTATCATGAACAATATGTACGTGTGAGAATAAACCAACATCATTCTTGGTACTTCATACGGGTGGGGGAAGGGTGGGGGGGACACTAAGAGCTGTGTGCATGTATGTTATATCAAATTGATATTCGCTGTGATGTAAGACTCCAATGCACCAATAAAAGCACACACACAAAAAAATTATGTGGTGAGCCATGGTGGCGCACGCTTGTAATCCCAGTACTTGGGAGGCCGAGACAAGAGGATCGCAGGTTCGTGGCCAGCCTCAGCTACTTAGTAAGGCCCTCTGCAACTTATTGAGACCCTGTTTCTTCTTTTCTTTTTTCAGTGTATATTTATTTATTGCAGTACCGGGGATTGAACCCAGGGGCATTCTACCTCTGGGCTACACCCCCAGCCCTATTTTTTATTCTTTTATTTTGAAACAGGGTCTCACTAAGTTGCAGAGGGCCTCACTAAGTTGCTGAGGCTGGCCGCGAACCC
>PVJS01055697.1:0-12578 GCA_004027185.1 Glis glis
ATATGCTATTAGCTTTTCCTGTTTTCCAGGTCCTCAGCCTGTGCTATTTCAGAAAAAAAATATTATTCTCTTCTGTATTTCCTATTGGCTCCCTGAAAGAAGCAATTATTTCAATTATTGATTATTTATGGTATAATGGGGAATCATTTTATTCTAACTCACTGGAATAAAACAGCAACAAATGGGATACATGTGAAATATCTCATAAATGTATATGTAGCAGAGAAAATATAACCTCTTCAGATATGAATATGCATTTAGAAGTTGACTGGCTGCCAAGCTTGTAACAAGTTGCTCTGTGCTTCAACTTCCTATTGTAATAAATCCTGAAAATGGGTGCTCCTGGCATGGCTAAAGGTAATAGCACCCCATACAGTTTTGTGTCTGGGAAGAAGAGAACTTCTCTGTGGTTAGACAATTAAATATTTATCAATTTGCCTAAAGTCAAGTACATGGCAAAAGACTACTTTGTATTTTTCGTTTTGTTTCCAAGTAGGCTACTTTCACTCTTATTTATCTTGCCTTAATCAGAGAGTTTGTTGTTTATTAAAAAGTTTTCATCTGAATTATTTTCACTGTATGTATGTGTGTTACCTAAAACGAATGAGATAACAATGTTTTTAGTTGAGCTGCAAGTGATAACTTGTCAGTACATAAATCACATATTACATATTTCTTTATATACATAAAGAAGATATTTTGCTTTTTATTTTTTATTTTTTTTTGGTACTGGGGATTGAACTCAGGGGCATTCTACCTCCAAACTACACCTGCAGCCATATTTTATTTTTATTTTTGAAACGGTATTGCTAGGTTGATGAGTCTCACTACTTGCTGAGGCCGTCCTCGAACCTGCGATCCTCCTGACTCATCCTCCCAAATACTGTGATTACAAGCATGCACCACCACTCCAGGCTTATAACGAAGATATTTTAATCAGCATGCATTCTTGCATTTAAAAGTTAAAGCCTCTAAAAAGAGAAGAATGCATGTTTTTAACATTTTTTATCATTAAAAAGGGGATAATTCCATTGTTATTTCTTTAGTGTTGGAAAGAATTATGATCCCATCAGTTAAAACAAAAGAGGTGATCATTTAAGTTGGGTTTTGTAAGTCCTTGAGATTTGAAGTATTGCATAACCTGTCCCATATGGAAATGGGGATCACTTTCTTGTGATTTTTGTTCATTTTTTCCCCGAGTGTGGCATCCTGTTGGGAAAGCTTATTTCATTCTCCTAGGCTAGCTTCTTCCTTTTTTCCCCTCTGAACATGATGACTGGTTTGCAAATAGAAATTTATATCAACTGACACAATCCTTCATCCTTCTACTGTTGATCTCAAAACTGTTCTGCTGTACTGAAATATGAAACACTATTGGCATTTTTTTTTTGGCTCAGCTAGTGCTTTCCAAAATGTAAATGGATGAAAGTGCTCCAATCTATTACAGAAGGAGAAATATCTTCATATTTGCTTTACAAATTTCCCAAGTAAAATACAGTCAGGTTTGTAACATTGCATACAAACTCATTTTAGAATTCTTCACAATAAATTGAAGAAGATAGAGCAATCCACTTCTCATATTAAACAGTGAAGTAAAAAGCACAATTTTAAAGAACTATTTCTGTTTTCTTAGTTTACCAAAGTCTGTGCTTGTTACTAACTTCTTGAAGAGATCCTGTAGGTGAAACTTATGGTTGGCTATGAAGTCTATTATAGGACAAAATAAAATAAGAGTAGAATTATATTCCAATTAAATGATGGGATATTTAGGTAAACTAACCATTTAAGTTTAATTTTCATAAATTCTTCCTAGGAACTCAAAATCCTGCAAGTACTCATTTCAGTATTAATTTAGAAAGCATATTCATAGTCTAGCAATTTATTTTTATGTCCACATTATTTTAAATCAAAGCATGGTTTTGCTACTGTGATTTATGACCAGAATATATTTATTTGTGATTTATTTAATCCTTTTTATATTATAGCACATGGTAAGGACAATTGATTATGGTCAAGTATTAAAAAATCATAATGTAATGATAGAGCCTTGACATTTATAGATTCAGCATTCATGTTACAACTCTTGCAGTTTCAGACATTTGTGAGAAATCTACAAGGTGGATAATATGATTTGAAATTTGTGAGGACAAAATTTTTGCTCAGACTCTGGCTACTAATAGCCAGTGAGCCAGCTCAGCTTACTACCAGTACTAACATTGCAACAAGGTTATCTTTGTTATGTTACATTAATTTCTACAATGTGATAACTTTATTTCATAGCAGGAACTGGTACTAACAAGGAGTTCAACTGCCAAGTCCTTTAAGGTTTTTACGCATATGGAAACTTGAGATCTCAAGATAGATCCCTCCAGAATGTCATGGTGTTGCTGAAGTTAAAGATATTTGTTATTCTGTGTCCAGATTATTTCATTATTTGAGATCTTGCATCACCTTAAATGAGAAGCATTCAAATTAAAAAGTAGTTGGCAAATGGCAAGTCGTGGAAATAATTGTCAGGTGTGCTAAACATTTCTTTTGAAATTTAAGATAAATGAACATAGAGCCCAAGAATTCACATTTAATGAAAACTCCTACATACGCTTAAATTTAAATAAAATGTCTATATTCTGTAGTATCCACTGACCTTCATTGTGTAGTGGAGAAAATGAAAAGTTGAATTCCTGATCAGCCAGGTCAGAGAAGAAAGACACCAGCTGTCCTATTTGTTTTGCGTGGTGATTTCATTTTCCCCACATGGCTTTGCGTTTTCTGCCTTCACTTTTTATTGATAGTTTTGTTGTAGATACTTCACATGCATCATCTCATGGCATCTACTGGTAGGAAGAAAAAGCTATAACTGAAACTGGGACAATGTTAAAGTCAAAATTTTTCACTTATGTGCAGGGGTATCCAAAAGAAAAATGGAAATTTCATTTAAGATAGCTGAATCTTTTAAGCAAAAATATTTTGAGTTATCATGTGCCAAACACATCACTGGCACTATTTAATTTCTCTATCAGTGAAAACCATCCCTGAGATGCATTGCAAAATCTTTCTGTGGCTGGAACCACTTAACCCCAGCAATTTCACAGATTATTTGTGTTTAATTACCACAACCACATTTGTATGCCTGTATATCAATCATTTTAAACCATTCTGACTGAAACGCTCAAAAGAAAAGAATACAACACTCTCTTTTCCATAAGAAATTACCGCAGAAACTGGAAAAATATCCACCAAGAATTTATATATAATGTATTAGATCCTGACTGAACAATAAGGACCTCTCTTTGTTACTTCTCACAAATTTCAGTAACATTGTCTTGACAGTGGTTCATGGTGTCTCTGTGTTGCTAGGCAACCCAAGAGGGGATGGAGAATTTAAACTCAAATTTACTTATATATGTTAGATTTTATACATATTATATTGAGAGTGTATTACACACATCTTTACAGACTAGTTATAAAAGTCTATTTTTTTACTAAGTTTCTCTATATATATTTGAAAAACATTCTACCTGCATCCTTGCTCCCCATTTAAAAAATTAGCATAGTCCTAAATTATGCATTATTATTCTTGATTATTGTGAATACATGAGAGAAAATATGTAGGCATTACTGATGCAGGAAGAATAGTTTTGTTTTTTGTAATATAAACTGTAAAATATGCACCTTATGTGTGTGTATGTGTTTGTGTGTGTGTGTGTGTGTGTGTGTGTGTGTGTCTGTGTCTGTGTCTGTGTATGTGAGAGAGACAGAGACAGAAACAGACAGAGAGATGATGTTTCTGAAATAAAATCTCTATGAAAGAAAGGAATAGTCTCTTAGTTCCACCTGGTTCTTCTCATTTAATTGCTATAATTAATAGATGTAGAAGAAAAATTAATAGGGTTCTTAAATCCAGGAGATATTAAGTGTCAAAAATGTGGATATTTGAATTAAGGACTAATCAACTTGAACAATACACTATGATGTTTAAGATACTTGTAGCATATTAATTGCAAGTGAGAGTTTTATATTTGATAACTAGAGTCATTTTGTGAATCCAATTTTAAGAATTAAATGTTATGTCAATGCCAAAGGACAGAGAACTAGATATTAATAACAAAAGGGCTTAATGGAATAATGCATAATACATTGTGAAAGCTAAAATTTCTGAAAATTGATGCTCTAAATCAAAACTGATGGATTAATAATTGTTGTGGAATGATTACATACATGCAGTTCTGTGAGAAGGATGGGTAAAAAGAGCAAAGAAAACTGGGTGTGGTGGCGCACGCTTGTAATCCCAGTACTTGGGAGGCTGAGACCGGAGGATCCGGGTTCGCGGCCAGCCTCAGGTACTTAGTGAGACCCTCTGCAACTTAGTGAGACCCTATTTCAAAATAAAGAATAAAAAATAGAGCTGGGAGTGTAGCTCGGAGGTAGAATGCCCCTGGGTTCAATCCCCAGTACCGCAAAAAAAAAAAAAAGCAAAGAATATCAGGGGCTTTTATTTCAAGGACTCTGAAACTTGGGAGGGGGGGGTTCACATCATTGTACTAGCTTAGCTTCCAGCGAGCTAAATTGTACAGATTTGTGAATGAGGATGTTTTCATTGTATCACTCCCGGACCTTGGCTCTATTGCTGTCTCAATAGGTATACCTTATCATCTATGTTATCACTCCATGTGTGGGAATGCAAAAGAGATACATTTAGGTTTTGATACACTTTTAATTCCTTATGGTAGTGTGAATCAGTGTTTTCTGTGCTTTTTATTTATTTGTATTATTCCCATTAGATTGAATTTATAGTTTCATCTTTAAAACTGAG
Organism: Glis glis; assembly: GCA_004027185.1. Classification (NCBI taxonomy): domain Eukaryota; kingdom Metazoa; phylum Chordata; class Mammalia; order Rodentia; family Gliridae; genus Glis; species Glis glis. The sequence continues at coordinate 4,814 of PVJS01055697.1, forward strand.
GATAAAGTTGAATATAATCTTTACTGTATATTATTTTTAAAAAGAGCATTTCTTATAAGAATCCTGGTCATATATCTAACACAATCTTCTATATTGTTGAAATTTAGAGATAATTAAAAATTTTACTCATGGGTTTGGTTTTCTGGGCAGAGAATATTAATCTGTAAACACATTTCACATTGAATTATACAGTCAATAGAAATTATTTTGTGGGTGACAATTCTCATTGACACAATATGTCAAATGACATAGCTATTTAACATGAATTATATTATTCTTAGCATAATACCTGATACACTTGAGTGGTTAAAGAAGATTTCTGTAAGGTTGAGAGGTATTGATAAGTATCAGATATTTAGTAGAGAAATCCTATGATTCTTTAGATTTGTGACTCTTCAGTGACACATTTAATTACCTACTGTTCTGTGAATCTCCAAATTAATTGTAAATATTATGGTTTACCATATTTTTTAATTTAATAATTTAATTCTGATTCTGCTATAGATGAATTATGAGGCTGTATACATATTTCATACTACTTTGAATTTAGTATTTAAAATTGAATTCAAGTACATGTTGCTTATTTTATAGCATTAAGTATTTGACCAATTTGCCTTCTTTTAATGAGTTCTATATCATTAAAATTAGTTTTTATGTAGATGAGCAGATATATGGCTTAATTTCTTTTATGTAAGTAAAAAAGAACCAAAAACATAATTTATAGACAAAAATATACTGATATTTATGGTATGCATTGCTAAATAAATATTGAACTTTTTTATACTTGTTTTAAAATTTTGACAGTTTTGTAGTTAAACCGTGCTCTCTCATTACTTCCCCTCTATTCACTCTCATGTGTACATGAATTCATTCTTTGCTGATAATATAAAAGTTAACAAAACTACAGAGATTCCATGTAACTCCAATCAAAATGGCCATTATCAAGAAGTCAACCAACAGTAAATGCTGACTAGGATGTGGGGAAATTGGAACTCTTCTACACTGTTGGTGGAATTGAAAATGAGTACAGCTACTATGGAAATCAGTGTGAAGATTCCTTAGAAAATTAAGAATGGGTCCACCAAATGATCCAGCTATACTATTCTTAGGTATCACTTTTCAAAAAGGACCAAAATCAGAATATTATAATAATATATGCATATCTATTTTATAGCAGGGCAATTCACAATAGCCAAATTATGGAACCAACCTAGGTGTCCATCAACAGATGAGTGGATTATAAAATTATGGGATATACACACTCAGCAATGATTCTACTCAGCAATGAAGAACAAAATTATGTCATTTGTAGGAAAATAAATGGACCTGGAGAACATTATGTTAAGTGAGATTAACCAGTCACAGAAAGTGAAGGGTTCCTATGTTCTCTCTCATATGCAGAAACTATGGAGTAATTGGGATACCAGAGGGACTTCATATAATGGAGGAGAAACTCCAGTGGAGCCAGGGAGGTGGTCTAGGAGAAGGTGAAGGGGGAGGAGGGAGAATCAATGAAGAAATTACTTCCATTGACATGATGTTCTTATATGAGAATATCAATGTGTCAATCTCAGTGTCCTCTATGGGGAAGGGGGGAGTGGGGAGGGAGCTGGGAGAAAGCCCACTCAGTGCTGCATGCATGTATGTCACTATCACTATGAACTACATTATAATGTGAGACTATAATGCACCAATAAAAGTATACAAAATAAAAATAAAAGTGAAAAAAATATGAAGCCTTTGTCCTTTATAAATTTAATGCAAGAAGCTGACAGAGACTACATGATATACAGGTGGTAAATGCTGTAAAGAAAGTCAGACAAGACAATGCAGTACAGTTGTGTCAGGTTAGCTTAGATGAAATGGTCCAAAGCAGCTTGTGTGGCAGTGACATTGCAGTTGAGACAGGAGGATGAAGAAAGTCTGGCATGTAGAGAGGAGGAAATAAGCACAGCAGACACAGAGAGAGGACAATGTGGAAGTCACCATGGTTGAAAGTGTCTGGAGAATTCAAGAAGTAGCTTGGCCGGTGTGACTTGAGTGCAGTAATGAGGGGAAGAATAATGAGTCCAGGTTGGAATTGTAGACACAGGCTGGCTCTTCAAGAATTTACATCTATGATAAGAAGTTCAGATTTTCTGACGTAGTTTAAGTAAATTAATAAGGTAGTTTTCTCAGACATAAGAAAAAAGGACTTAAGGTTGCTAGGAAGTGATTTTTAATGATGAATTATGGAATCATTAAGCTGGGAAGGAAGCAATGAAGACAGACAGGTGATGACTGGGAGAAAGAACCCTGAGTTTGAATGGAATCTCAGGATAAGAGAGCTCAGCGGATGGGTGGGTGGTGAATGCCAGGTCTATAGAGGAGCCCTGAAGAGTGGGGACCTGAGACAGAGGGGAGGAAAAGAGGTTGAGGAGAAATTCAAGGGCCTGAACACTGGGTTAGTCACATGGGTGCATTTTTTTAGTTGTACAAGGAGAGGTAGGAAGGAAAATGAACCAGAAACTAAGTCTTTAATAAAGTATCAATGACTAGAAGGTAGTTTTATGTGGGATTTGGTAGGTTGGATAACCCAACCATAGAAGTTTCAAATAAGCTGAGATTTTTTGAAGGGAAAGAGAAAATTAATTTGACAGTAGCAGCAAAGAGAAACAAAAGTAGAATACAACTTGTCTCTAGGTTTTGAAGGGCTTTTAGAAAATTAAGTTTCCAAATCAGAGGTATGATGGTCATTTTATGTAGGATAAATTAATATCCCAGTACGTACTGACTTGTACCTATGTGTATTTTTGGGCAATTTAACAATGATGCTTTTCTATATTTTTTAGACTGTTGAATCATCAGAGCCTTTTCAGTAAAGAAATCCATATTGATTTAAACTAGTTAAATAAATTATATACTAAATTTCTTGTTTTTCTTTGATTTTGATTTGTAAATTAAGAAAATCATATTTTGTCTTTATCTCTATTTTTCTATATGCTATTATTTCGTAGTATATACTCATATTTTGATACTCTGTTGCCAAATTAGAAATATTAATATCTTATCGACACCTCATAATAAAACCATATGGAATTATTAGATTCTTTACTAACACTAAAAATCTTTATAAAACATCTACAGAGTTTTCAGACATTTATTTAAAATAAATATTGGAAAGTAAGATTTTACTTACCCTAACCTATTTTATTTTGAATAAAAACATATAGGTTATGTGTTTAACGTCCACTTTTCTAAAATGTTAAAGGTGTCTTATAGTTTAATGCCAATTTTTATTTTGGCCAGTGAAGTAGATTTGTATAAGGTGATGATTTAAATCACTTTTCCCTCAGCTTCATTCCACCTTTCCTTCTGTTTTTCTAAGCTTTTAAATATATATCTTTTTTCATAGAAGGAGGAATAAAGATTGCTGCATGTATAGATGTTAAGCTTTAAATATATAATGTCCCCTGGAAAAAACTCATATGTTGGCAAAGCAAAAATGTCCAGAGGCAAAATAATTTAATCAGAGTGCTCATCTCATCACTGGATAAATTAATGGATGAATTAATAATTTGAATGGACTTGCTGGGTGGTAATATAGGCAGGTCGAGTGTGACTGGGGGAGGTAGGTCACTGGGGGTGTTGCCTTGGGGATAATATGTCCCTGGTCCCTTACTCTCTCTCTCTCTGCTTCCCAGATATTCTGAGCAGCTTTCCTGCTCCTCACCATGCTGCCACATGTTCCTGCCTTGGAGCCAGCTAACTATAGACTAACCTCTGAAACCATTAGCCCAATGAACCTTTCCTCCCCTAAGTTGTTCGTGTCAAGTGTTTTGTTACAGTGACATAAAAGCTGACTAAAACAGTAGACCATTCTTATATTTTACCCTTTAAAGTAAAAAAAAAAAAGATTTAATAGCATTTTCTATCTTGCTCTTTATTATAAAATAATCAAAGAAAACTTACTTATATTTAAAATTTTAATACTAGTATTTTACCAAATTGATGGATGTTAATAACTTTTGATTTCTCATTACTTTAAAATGTCTTCATTAATTTAATAGTAATTTTACGATTTTAATCAAATTTCAGATCCTATGCAAAATACATGTAAAATAATGAATTGATGTAGAGGGAATAAGTTACAATATTTTTATTCTGGAAAAACTTTTAAATTATTTTAAAGCTCTATATAGTCAAAGCTATCTTAAGGATATATATGTGAACACATGTATATATCTATCCATAGTTATAGACATAAAATATGTTACATAATTATATATATTTTATATATTATTAATAACTAATATATGTATATTATACATATTTTTGTCTCATACACATACATTTTTTATTTTTCTCTCTTCATTTACCTGGCTATAAACTCCATTATTATTTTTATTGTTTGATTTGGGAAAATATTTTAAAGTTTTTAATATTCTAATCTTATTCAAAACTGTTTTATGCTTTTTTATTCTTAAAGAAAAAATATGGTTTCTATGAGACTTACAAAAATATATTTTTATTATAAGAAGCTATATTTATTTATTTATTTATATTAATGTGCTTTTATTGGTGCATAATGACAGCAAATTAACATTGTTCAGAAAGATAGAAGAAAAATAAAACAAAAAAACAGAAAAATACTAATAAGAAAACTCTACCCTTGCATTCCATTCCTCCCACATTTTGAATTTTGATGCACGATTTTATATTTTTATACTGCCGATCGATCTCTTAACATATCAATGTAATTATTATTTTAATTTTTTTGCCTCTGAGTCTTCATACTAAATATGTAAATGGTTTTTGCTGCATGTTTACAATATGAGAGTATTCTAAATTTGTGAGTTTTATGTCTTCTAATGTTTTCATCTTCTTAGTGTGTTCTTTCAGTTGGAAGAACTCTTTAGCATTTCTTGTAGTAGAGAGGTCTTGTGGCTATAAATTCCATATCTATTTGTCTGGAAATATCTTTATCTCCCCTCCTTCCCCCCCCCCATTCTGTATCTCTTTCCCTTCCTCCCTCCCTCCCTCTCTCTTTCTTTCTTCCTTTCTTTCTCTTTCTTCCTGGGGCATTATTCCTCTGAGCTACACCTCCTACCCTTGCTATGTTGCTGAGGTGTGCTGCAAACCTATGATCCTCCTTTTTCAGCCTCCCAAGTACTGGGATTACAGGCTTGCGTCAACAGGCCAGCTCTTTCTCCTTCATTTCTAAAAGATAGTTTTGCTGGATACAATATTCTAGGTTGATAATTTATTTTTTTCTTTCAGCACTGTCATCATCTTATCCCACTTCCTCCAGTCCTGGAAGTTTTCAGCTATAAGTTTGCTGTGAGATGAGTTGGGACACCTTTATGTGTTATTTGTTTTTCTTGCTCCTTTGAGCTTCTTCTCTTTCTTGTTTACTTTGGAGAGTTTGATTATAATGCCTCGGGTATAATTAGTTGAATGGAATCAGACTGATAACCTTTAACTTACTTGTCATTCTCCAGGCTCTCTTCAACCCTAATAACCCCATTTTTTGCTTTTTTAATGCTGTCCCAAAGTTCCCAGAAGCTTTCCTCATTCCTTTTTATTATTTTTCTTTTCTTCTTCTTTCTTCTGTTTTTTTTTTTCTATTACTAATGCCTTCTCACATTTTTTTTTCATTTTGTTTAGTGTTCTTTTCAGCTCTAGGATCACTGATTCTTTTTAAATTACTTTTAAATCTCTCCATTACATTTTTCTGATGCAGTACTGAAATGTTTCTCTGCATTTTCTTGCAATTCATTGACCTTCCTTAAAACAATTATTTTAAATTCTCCAAAAGCTTGTCTATATTAATTGCTTTCTGGTTGGTTTTTTCATACCTTATTTTGTCTATTAAGTTGTGTTGCGGTTTCCTGAAAGTTCTTGATGCTTCTTGGTGCAAACAGTGCCTGCACCTCAAAGGATTAGGTGTTTATTACAGTCTTTGTAATCTGGCTTTGTTTGTATTAGTCCTTCCAGGCTGCTTATTTTCTAAGCCCATGGAAAATGCTATTTCAGCACTAGATGGCTCCCTAAATCCAGGATTTCTCCAAGTCAGTCATTGGTGTGTTGTCACTGTTTCAGCATAAGAGGGTGCCCCAGGCCTAAGTTTGTCACACATTCTCGTTTAGTGTGTTTAGTATGGCCTAAAGGAGTGCCTAAACAGGGTAATTCGTCCCTGCAAGCCTCCATGTGGGGCTAGGTGGGCCTAGATGCCTGGTCCACAGTCACCGGCTGTTGGTCTGGCGCTGGGGAACCGGCGCTGCTTAGAACCGGGCCTCACCATGGAAGGACTGACCCTAGGCTCCTAATCGATGACTTGGCACCTACCTCCCACTTCTTCCCCCAAGTAGACAAGGACTCTCTGTTTTGTACTACCCGGGGGCAAGAAGAGATGGAGTAGACAGTCTTTTGGCCTCCAGTGCCACAAAGCTGGTTGAACCTTGAGCCTACAGCCCATTGAGACCAGTGCAACACAGGGGCAAGACCAAGGCCCATGAAACTATGGGCTGCCTGTTATGGTGTAATCACCCAATGCCATGGCAGCCAGCTACAGGGGATGCTGGCTAGAATGTAGATCTGTCCCACTAGAGCTGTGGGTCTCTAACTAGAAATGAGATTGGTCCAGAGGCTTTGTCTGTAGGCACTAACCTGGGAAGAGGACTGTTGAAGAATGCCCATTGTTGGGTTTTACTGGCCTGGCACTGAGTTCTAAGGCAAAGTTCTATGCAGTTTCTTGTCCTAATCCCCAGTGAGTGGAATCTCTCTGTGCATTACTTGGCCTGAGGCTGTGGGATGGATGGTAGAAGCAGTCCCTTGGCCTCCAGGGAAATGCAGGTTCAGAACCCATGGCTGTGGACACTCACCCTGAGGGAGGAGCTATGGGGTTCTGCACAGTACTGTTTCACTGTGGCAGGCCTGGTATTGGGTTCCAAGTCTAAAGTTTAAACTTAATTTTGTCTCTCTCCCCCAAGTGGAAGGTGTCTCTCCCTATGCTGCTTGGAGTTGGGGGAGGGGTGACCTGAGTAACTCTTTCCTTCCTGCCTTCTTCAGTCATCTTTTCTTTGTTATGCTAACACAATGCACTATAAATGCTTAGCCGATGCCTTTAGATTTTATGCAGGTACTTTCATGCATGAATAGCTATTCAAATTGATGTTTCTTGAGGAGAGCATCACATGATGGTCTTTACTCCACCATCTTCCTCACCTCTAAAGAAAAGATATGTAAGTTTGATGAAATCAACCTTATGTTTTTTGGGTAAACAACAACAATAGCTCCCTAAGATGAAAAAGTATCCCTCAGTATCACTATTGGTTTATTGCAAATATTCATTCAATATTCAATACATTTAAAATTGAATAAATAACATTAGCAGCAAATTTCACAGGCTAAATAAGAACTAACTTGTTAAGTCTTTGAAATGAGAATCTCTATAATTGGAACCTAATGAAATTTCATTTGATGTCTGTTACCATATATAATAAATGGTATTGTTTCTTCCACAAAAAAATTAGCATTGCCGGGCATGGTGGCACACGCTTGTAATCCCAGTACTTTGGGAGGTGGAGACCGGAGGATCCCTGTTTGCGGCCAGTCTCAGCTCTCTCTCTGTCTCTCTCTCTCTCTCTCTCTCTCTCCCCCTGTCTCTCTCTCTACCTGGTGAGGCCTTCTGCAACTACGTGAGACCCGGTTTCAAAAATAAAGTATAAAAAAAATAGGGCCAGGGGTGTAGCACGGAGGTAGAACGCCCCTGAGTTCAATCCCC
>PVJS01055698.1:0-12578 GCA_004027185.1 Glis glis
GCCATGGCCCCCCCATATCATCCCCTCCACCCTATCTGTCCCCCTCAGGCCACACTCCCACGTGGCCCCCTCCATCCTGTTTGCCCCCCAGGCCACACCTGCACACTGTTCCTTCCATCCCGAGCTGCCCCCAGGCCCCGCCCCCGTGCCACCCCCTCCACGCGGCCCCGCCCCCACGGTGGCCCCGCCCAGCCCGCCGGCGCTGCAGGGTTCCTACCTGGCATCGTGTGCATGAAGGCCGAGGGCAGGCGGGAGGCGAAGAGCAGGTAGACGCCGGGCAGGGCCGGGCTGCAGGCGGCCGCCAGGAGCAGGTAGAGCACCGAGGCCGCTAGGAAGGAGAGCGAGAGCGCTGCCCGCGCCCCGTTCTGGTCCGCGAACCTGCCGGCGCAGGCAGGTCAGGGACTGCAGCCCAGGCAGGACCCCTTCCCCACGCCCGCCCCTGGGGCTGCCCTAGTAGGGCTGGTACGGAGGCTGGAGTGCGCTGGGGTGGCAGCGAAGGGATGGCCTGGTGCGCTGCCTGGCCTCCCGAGACCAGCCTCTCAGCCTCCCGGCCTCTCGTGGCCTCTGTGTCCCCATCGTCCCAGTGGGGCTGTGTATGTCCTGCTTGGGGGGGGGGTCTGGCCCCTGGGATATCCCAATCCCCTATGAAAATAAATTGTGGGCCACTTTCTGTAAAGCTGGGGCCCACATCCCTGGAGCTCCTGTCTGGTCTTCAGAACCCCCTGTTAACCAAGTTGATGGTGGGGCTCCCAGCTCAGTGCCCCCGGCATGGGCAGCCCCAGGATCTTCAACTAAATCCTCTCCCTGGCCACAAGCAAGAGTTAGTGGGTGTCCTGGGCAGGGCTACCTGGGAGCCTGTAGGGACCAAAGTTCTTCTGTGCCTCAATTTACCTCTCTGTGAAAAGGGGGTGCCATTGCCTCATGGGCCCTGTGTGAGCCCAAGAAACCTGGCAGGACCCGGCCCACGGCTTCAGAGGGGTGGGCTTGGCTCACTGTGGCTTGAGGGACACACGTTGCCCCTCCGCACTGTACCTGCCAAACACGGGCCCGCCCAGCAGCTGGAGTACCCCAAAGGTGGTTTGTAGGTAGCCAAAGGAGACGGAATCCAGGCCGAGACTCCGGGACAGATACTGAAACACACGGGAAGGGTCTGAGAAGGACCCCAGGACCCAGAGTCCAGGGCCCTCGGGCGGGCAGGGGGTGAAGGATAGTTCTGAACAGGGCTGGAGGGAGCAGAGGGCCCTGGCACTGGTGCTGGGGGAGCCTGGTGCCGGCCATGCTCAGTGACGCCCCCTCTTCTGCAGGGCACACTGCAAGTGGGGTACAGAGAGGCACCCACGATTTGACTTCCTTCATTCACAGCTTCGTGGAGAAGGCTGGCATTGTCCTGAGAGATACTGTCTCCCTGTCCAAATGGACAGGAGGGGGCCCACTGGCCTGCTGGCACAGTCTGCTCTGCAAAGCCCTCGACCTCAGCCCCCCTGGGGAGGGTGCCAATAAGGGAGGAATAGGGCCCAGACAGACCCTCCAGAGAACCCCAGGAGTCCTTTGGGCCCCAGGCCCCCCATACTATCCTGCCCCAATGCTCTGTGACTTGACCCTCCCTCCAGTGGTCCCACCTATTAAGGCTGAATCATGTCCCCCCCCATATTCATATTGGCAACCTAACCCCTAGTACCTCAGAATGTGACCTTCTTTGGAACTAGGGTCTTTGGGGTTGGGGTTTTTTTGTTGGTACTAGGGATCGAACCCAGCAACATTCTACCTCCAAGCTACACCCCAGCCCTTTTTTTAAAAAAGGGTCTCGCTGAGTTGCCGAGGCTGGCCTTGAACCTGTGATCCTCCTGTCTCAGCCTCCCAAGTACTGGGATCACAGGCATGCGCCACTATGCTGGGCTTGGAAATAGGGTCATAGAGTTAAGATGGGGACATTCGGGTGGCTGCTTTGCTTACCGGAAGGGAAATCCTGGACTCAGACACATCCACAGGGGTGAGCATGTGAAAAAAGTATAGAGATGGAGGCAGAGACACCAAGGAAGAAAGGTCTGGGCTCCTAGGAACTGGAGGCGCAGACAGGACCCACCCTGCCCCTGCTGGTCTCAGAGGGAGCTTGGCCCCCTGACGGCTCCGTCCCACAATTCTGGCCTTCAGAGCTTTGAGACACTTCGCTTCTGTTGCTCTGAGCCCCGGTTTTTGGTCCCTCTGAGATAGCAGTACCAGTTACCAAGAGCCCCAGACCCCTCCTGAAGCCCCTTCTCGGGCAGCCCACTCCTTCTTCCCAGCCCTCACCCCTCCTGGTGCCGCTGGAGTTCCAAGACCACAATCATCCCCTCCCCCACACTCCCCTGCCTCCTTCCCACAGCCCCTGCCGCTGTCTGTCTGGTCTCTGTGAATCTGATGGACAGTCCTCCTCCTGCACTCCCCTAGTGGGTCCACTCTCTCTCCTCTCATCCTGCGGCATCCCCCTTCTCCTCTCCCTCCTCACCTCTGCCGCCTTGAGGAGCTGCCATCTCATCCCTGCACCTGTCCATCTGTCCTCGCTGTGTGGTCCCTTCAGTGTGCCCCCACTCGAGTGGCATCTGTCACCATGGCTCCCTTGCTCCTCCGTGACCTTGTACTCTGCACTGTCCTGGGTCTCCTGCCCCTTCTCAGCCACCTCTGCTGGTTCCTCTTGCTCACCCCAATCTCCAAGCCTCCCTCAGCCCCAGGGGGAGCCCCCCCACCTAGGCAGTGACCATGTTCATGCTGGAGAGAGACCTCTGTCCTGCACTACCAGCATGCCTGGCCCCTCAAGCTCGGTACGTCCAGAACCAGGTGCCTGTCCTCCCCCAAACACTGGCTCCTCTTACAGCTGCCACTTCTCCATCGCTGACACCACCGTCCTTCCAAGGGCTCAGGCCCGAATCCTCAGTGCCATCCCCGAACCCTGTTGGGAGCCATCTTAGCCCACGCAATGAGGTCACCATTTCAGACAGGCTTAGCTATGTACATAGTACATACTGAGTAGAAATTGTCCGCAAACATACAAGTTTCCTTGGACCGGATGGGACCGCAAGGTGGCTTCGATGACCTCCTATTCTCCCTAAAATGTTTACCTTGCACCAGGGGTGGTGGCACACGCTTGTAATCCCAGTACTTGGGAGGCTGAGACCGGAGGATCCGGGTTCGCGGCCAGCCTCAGATAATTAGTGAGGCCCTCTGGAACTTAGCAAGACCCTGTTTCAAAATAAAGAAGAAAAAATAGGGCTGGGGGTGGAGCTTGGAGGTAAAATGCCCCTCGGATCAATCCCCAGTACTAAAATAAAATAAAATAAGCCGGGCGTGGTGGCGCACGCTTGTAATCCCAGTACTTGGGAGGCTGAGACTGGAGGATCTGGGTTCGCGGCCAGCCTCAGCTACTTAGTGAGGCCCTCTGCGGCTTAGTGAGACCCTGTTTCAAAATAAAAAAATAAAATAGGGCTGGGGGTGTACCTCGGAGGTAGAATTCCCCTGGGTTCAATCCCCGGTACTGCAAAATAAATAAATAAATAAATAAATAAATAAATAAATAAATAAATAAAATAAAATGTTTTCCTTGCCCTTCCCTAAACTTAACTTGTGGTTACCAATTCCTTTGTATTTTTTTTTTTTTTTTGGTACTGGGGATGGAACCCAGAGGCATTCTACCTCCAAGTTATACCCCCAACCCGATTTTATTTCTTATTTGGAAACAGGGTCTCACTAAGTTGCTGAGGCTGGCTTCGAACCTGTGATCCTCCTGTCTCAGCCTCCCAAGTTGCTGGGATTACAAGCGTGCGCCATCATGCCCGGCTGTGGTTACCACTTCCTAAACCTAGCTCGTGAGTGCCTTTCCCTGTGACTTAGCTTGTAACCCTAAACTTAACTCATGACCTTCCGGTTTGCTTTGTTTAAACCCTCAATAAAAAAGGATGCTGGCTACAGATGAGCAGGAGAATTGTCATCTATCTCCTCCCTGACCCCCCAAATATTAAATATAATTCTCTCCAAATTATTATATCTGACTCCGTGTCATTTTCGTGCGAGAAGACTATTGTCAGGAAGCTTCCTGGAGCGGCGACCTTCCGTGGCGGGAACCACGGAATAATTTTCAGGGAGCTGCCTGAAGCAGCAGCCTTCGGTGGCGGGACTACAGAGCAAGGAGCGTCCGCTAGAGAGCCCGTGATAGACCCCTCTCTCTCGCACCCACACCCAGTCCATCCGCCGTGGATCCAGATGCAGCCACGCCTCATCTCCCTCCGCCACCACCGTCCCAGAGTCCTCTGTGCCTCTCCTGGATGTGGCCCTTGGTGGCCTTGCTGTCTCCAGCCGCTGGGGCCTCAGCGCTAGCCCGGAGCCTCTCCTGCTGCCTGCCAGCCTTCGCCCCGGCGCCACCTTCTCAGCAAAGGCGTGGGGATAATGTGTGTGGGGCACTGGCCTGCCGAAGGGCCACTGTGGCCCTGGCACCTCACTTCCGCCCAGCCAGGCCTGCTGACCACGTTGGGGGCCAGGGCCACACTCTGAGTGGGCCCTGAGCTGAGCACGGAACCAACACCAGCTGGTCACCAGTGAGTCCAGGGCCCTAAGAACCTCCAAGGAAACTTTTTTTGTTTCTTTTTTTCTTTTCCAGTACTGCGTATCCAACCCAGGGGCACTCTACCACTGAGCTACATCCCTGAACCTTTTTATTTATTTTTATTTATTTATTTATTTATTTATTGCAGTACCAGGGGTTGAACCCAGGGGCATTCTACCTCCGAGCTACACCCCCAGCCCTATTTTTTATTCTTTATTTTGAAACCGGGTCTCACGAAGTTGCAGAGGGCCTCACTAAGTAGCTGAGGCTGGCCGTGAACCCGGATCCTCTGGTCTCCGCCTCCCAAGTACTGGGATTACAAGCGTGCGCCACCACGCCGGCCTTATTTTATTTATTTATTTATTTATTTTTTGCGGTACCGGGGATTGAACCCAGGGCCATTCTACCTCCGAGCTATACCCCCAGCCCTATTTTTTTATCCTTTATTTTGAAACCGGGTCTCAAGAAATTGTGGAGGGCCTCACTAAGTAGCTGAGGCTGGCCGCGAACCCGGATCCTCCGGTCTCCGCCTCCCCAAGTACTGGGATTACAAGCGTGCGCCACCACGCCCGGCCCTGAATCTTCTTATTGTGAGAGGGAGTCTCACTAAGTTGCTGAGGCTGGCCTCTAACTTGTGATCCTCCTGCCTCAGCCTCCTGAATAGCTGGGATTATAAGTGAGGACCACCACACTAGGCTTCACGGGAACTGTTTATCTTTTCTCTTTCTTTCTTGTTTCTTTCTTTTTTTTTTTTTGTGGTACTGGGGATTGAACCCAGTAGTAGGATTGAACCCAGGGACATTCTACCTCTGAGCTATACCCCCAGCCCTATTTATTTTTATATTTATTTATTTATTTATTATTTTTTGGTGGTACTGGGGATGGAACCCAGGGGCATTTTAACTCTGAGCTACACCCCCAGCCCTATTTTATTTTGTATTTTGAAACAGGGTCTCACTAAGTTGTGGAGAGCCTCACTAAGTAGCTAAGGCTGGCCATGAACCTGCAATCCTCCTGTCTCAGCCTCCCACATACTGGGATTACAAGCGTGCGCCGCGCGTGCGGCTTTTATTTTTACTTTGAAATAGGGTCTCACTAGGTTGATGAGAGTCTCACTACTTGCTGAGGCTGTCCTCAACTGTGACCCCCCTGTCTCAGCCTCCCAAGTACTGGGATTACAAGTGTGCGCCACTATGCCTGGCCTTTTTTTTTTTTTTTGGCAAGGGGGATTGAATCCAGGGGCATTCTATATCTGAGCTATACCCCCAGCTCTATTTTATTTTTTATTTTTGAAAGAGGGTCTTGCTGAGTTGCTGAGATTGGCCTTGAACCTGCGATCCTCCTGTCTTAGCCTCCCAAGTACAGGGGGTGCCACCATGCCCAGCCTGAAAGTGGCCTTTGGTCAATGTCATGTCCCACCTGGAAAGAGCGAGGTGGGTGGGGGGCTCTGGGTTCTTCCAGACTTGTCTGTGTGCTGTTGCCCATGGAGGGTAAGACCTGTAGGCTAGCACCACTGTTTGTTGAATGAATAAACAAGAGCGAAAAGTGGAAATGAACAGAAGGTGGGTAGATGGGCGTGGTGGGCACCTGACAGCCAACAAGTGACCACTCGACCACCTGCCATGAGCCAGGTTGAGTGCAGGGGAACAAGTCGGATCGAGCCCCTGCCCTCACATTCTGGTGGTGGGGAAAGAAACCAGTGGGATGCATATTGGTGGGACAGGATGCCCAGGGTGGGTGGGTGGGAGAGGGAAACTGAGGGAGCGTAGAGCAGAACCAGAGGAGGGAGAAGTGATATGGAGGTGAAAGGCAGGTGCAGCAAAGGCCTCTCTGAGGGAGCCACCCGCCCCGAGGCCTGCGCACAGCCAGGACCTGAGCTGAGCAGGTGTCAGGCAAAGGATGCAGGTGGGAGGCAGGAGGGCCAGGGCCAGGACAGCCGTGGAGGGCGCTGCAGGAGGAGGGCAGTGGAGGCGGCTCTCTGAGGCTTCTCCCCAGGGCTGGAGGGCAGCCGAGCACAGGTCGTGCTGGCAGTCCTCGGGTCCCTCGATTTACTTAGCTCACGTGTGGCATGGGGTCCTGGCAGCTGCCAGCCCCCAGGTTTGCTCCCCCATGACCAGGTGGACAGCAGGAGGGATGGTGAGGGGCGCCTGGTGCAGGCTGCTGGGCAGTACTCACCGGCAGGATGGAGAACTGCATGAAGAGGCAGGTGAACTCCATGGCGGCCAGCACATAGGTGAGCCGGATGACCCAGGGCTGGGCCACAGTGCCCGTCTTGCCAAGGGACTGGCCCTGGGCCCTGGGGGCAGCGTCTCTCTGCATCCTGGGCAGTGGTTGTAGGAGATCTGGGAGTCCAAGCAGGAGGCTGGCAGAGCCTTGGGAGCAGACAAGGGGCAAAAGTCCAGTTTGATCTGGGCACAAATGCTGAGTCACCAGGCAGGGAGAGCACAGGGCTGTGGACCCCCACCTGGGCTCTTCAGCCACCTTGATGTTGGAGAACCAGTCAGCCCCCACCCCAACATCTGAAAATCCTGGCCTCCAGCACACAAGCCTCCACAGGAAGGGAGACAGAGACACCCTTACACAGGAAGGCACCATGCTCCAGTTTTAAAGTGAAACCCAAGCCGGGCGTGGTGGTGCACGCTTGTAATCCCAGTACTTGGGAGGCTGAGACCGGAGGATCCGGGTTCGCAGCCAACCTCGGCTACTTAGTGAGGCCCTCTACAACTTTGTGAGACCCTGTTTCAAAAGCCCAGAGTGGTTGCTGACTGCACCCAGACCGTGCCTTCCCTGGGCTTGGGGCTGACTGGTTCCTGTGCAGGCCTCCTTAGGGCCAGGGACACCTGTCTCCCCCTGGGGCCTCCAGCCAGAGCCCTGGGGCTGGGGGTCTTTTGGAATGGTGTTGGGGTGGAGGCAGGGAGACACAGCTCAACCTTCCAGGTCCCCCAGACCGAGCAGCTCAGCCACACCTCCTACAGCGGGGAGCTGTCCCCGCGCCCCCACAACCGGCGGGAACCCAATCTTGAGGCCCACCGAGGCCTTTCTAACGTCTTGCCAATCCGCACCTGACTCTACAGCCTGGGTGGAAGGCATCCTTCGCCTGCAGAGCCCGCCCCGGCGGGGCGCAGCGCGGAGGGCCGGGCACGGTGCCCGCCGCCGCTCTGCCCATCCCGCATGCCCAGCCCGGGGTGCACGGACAGAGGCTCGACGCTGCGGGGAGCCCTCGCCGCAGGGAGCTCGGGTACCTGACTTCGCGGGGTGAGCTTGGGCTCGGGTCCTGGTGGGGTGAGCCCTCTCGGGGTGAACCGGGACACCCGCTCTTCCGGGGTGAGCTCCGGCCCGCCCTTTCGGGGGACACCTGGGGCGGACTCTCCCCGCCCCCTGGGGCTGGCCCTTCTCCTCGCCCCGCCCCAGGGGCCGCCCCGCCCCGCCCACCAGGGGTCTGGGCGCGACCTCGGCCCCGCCTCTGCGCGCTCATTGGCCGAGCTCGACACGCCCCCTCGGGGCTCCGCCCACTGCCCGCCCAGGCCTGGCCGCCTTGCGACGTCCCCAGCTCCGCCGAGACTGCAGTTTCACCCGCTACAGGTGTCTTGCGGTTATCTCCCAACCCCGTACTGGGGATGGAACCCAGGGGCTAAGCACTGAGCTACACCCCAACCCGCCTTCCTTTTTATTTGGAGATTGAGTCTCATTAAGTTGCCCAGGCTGGTCCTGGAACTTGGGATCCCCCTGCCTCAACTTCCCCATTCGCTGCAGCTTTCATCCTGCCCTGGCCTAGGGGAGGCGGGATCTCCGACCCCTAGAGAAGCACAGGGTGTCCTTTTTGGGTTGTGGAGGGGACACGTGGGCAGGGGGAGGGAGAGGGGATGGAGGGACAGAGACCGGACATGGGATCTATGGGAAGAAGGGAGGGGCCGGGCGTGGTGGCGCACGCTTGTAATCTGCACTGAACTGCAGAGGAGGGGCAGAGAGACAGGGCCATTTCTGGGAACAGCTCCTGGGCACCCTCCTCCCCCAGCTCCCTCCACAGCACGGGAGACTTCTGGGAGCTACTGAGATGACAGCTTTCCTCCTGCCATGTCGCCACAGCCTTGGCAGGGCCCACCAGAGATGCATGGTGCGCAGGTACACGTGGCTTCATGCCACCTCCACCTGAGCCCCTGTGGGAGCCCACAGGGGCCCACACTGCCCTAAGCTCACTTGTCCCCAGGTGGGGCACATTCTCAGTGCTCTCCAGATAGTTGACGGTTGCTAGGTAACCAGATGCTCAGTCAGGACACCAGCCCCAGGCAACTCATGCAAGGACCAGGCCATAGGCCCCAACATCAGAACCAGGGCCCCCTCTGCATGAGTTAACCTCAGCCCATCAGAGCAGAAAGCTGCAGAAGACAGAGGACCGAGAAGCCCAAAACAGGGCGAGGGGGACACCAGGGATCCCCTCCAGGGTTCCCAGTGAGAGCAGGCCTCAGAACTGGCCATTAGGGGCAAAGCCAGGTGGCTAACGCCATTGGAAGTCTCCAGGGAGCGAGTCCCACCCAGCACTCTGCAGACAGGCATGCACCGTTTGTGGAAGATTCCAGAGCAAGCAGTGCAAGTGGGGGAAAGGTGTTTGCATCCGAGGAGGGTGGTCCCAGGTCCTCCGAAGCTCAACTTCAGGAACACCACCCCTGGCCTCCCTGGGGACGAGGGGAGGGGGCTCTAGACAAGCCCAGAGCCCGGGCAGGTCCAGCCAGGGTTTCCTGGAAGGATGCACAGAAGGCTGGTCTGGGAAGGGGTGGGGTCTGGTGACAGGAATCTCAGGGTACCTCAGGTTCAGGACTCCTGGGGGAGGACTGGAGTCCAGATGTTCCGTGCTCCACGGGGCGGGGGTGAGGGACTGACAGTGCTCCCTGGCCTGGCTGTATCTCATCGACTGGGCCAGACGTGGGGACTTCATCGGCTCTTTCTGGGGTCCCCAGGCAGGTTTGGAGGTGAAGAGGCAGGAAGGTGTGGGGTGAGTGTCTGAAACTGCTCAGAGACAGGTGGGGGAGGCGAGGGCCCTCTGGAGTGGTGGGGTGGGCAGGAAGGGGCCGGCTACTCACCACTCTTCCTCCCACGCTCAGCGGCCTCCTGGTTGGGCAGAAGCAATCCTCGCTTTTGTTTTTGTCACGAACTGGCCCAGGAGGGGTGGGGAAGCTTCCTGGTTGCAAGGGAGTGTGGGAAAATTGCCCTTCGGACTGGAAGAGGAAAAAGAAGCACTGGGAATCCCGGACCTTTGGACTTGCTCCTCTAGAGGCAGCAACTGCGCCCGGCTGTGGGTCAGGGGGACCAATCGCTCACTTGGCCACTCAACAAACCGACTTCCCTGAGACAGACACAGCGACAGTTCTGAGGGGGAGACTGATCCTCAGCCAGGCCTGCGAGCATGATAGTTCAGTCCCAGGGAGCCTGGAACCTCTTGGGGATCCAGGCTGACTGCACCCCATCTGGGGTGGGGCTGGGGAGGCTTAGGGCTGAGCCCAAGCTTGGGTATTGAGGAAGCCGAGAACACTCGATGGGGCCAGGGTATAAGAGTGCAGTGGGTGAGGGGCAGGAGGCAGGACAGCTCCAGGAGAGTTGGAAGTGGACAGGGATGTGGCCAGGTGTCCTGGGAAGGGTCGTGGTGGCTGTTGCGTGCTGGGGCTTGGGCTCCCTTGAGAACTTCCATGGAGAGGTCCTGCCTACGCCCTCCCTTGAGAACATGGAGGGGTCCTGCCTACGCCCTGCCCGGACCTGACAGTGAGCTATGGTGTGGGAGCCTTGCCCAACCCCACAAACATTGAGTACCTACTGGGTGCAGGCTCCGTGCCAGGTGTTGGGCTGCCCTGTTGTTTTTTTGTGGTGCTGGGGATTGATCCCAGGGGCATTCTACCTCTGAGCTACACCCTCAGCTCTTTTTTTTTTGGTGGTACTGGGGATTGATCCCAGGGGCATTCTACTTCTGGGCTACACCCCCAGCCCTATTTTATTCTTTATTTTTGAAACAGGATCTCCCTACTTTGTGGAGGGCCTTGCTAAATTGCTGAGGCTGGCCGCGAACCTGCAATCCTCCTGTCTCAGCCTCCCAAGTACTGGGATTTCAAGAGTGCACCACCATGCCTAGCTACCCCCAGCCTTTTTTATTTTTATTTTTTTTGTTTTGGAACAGGGTCTCCCTAGGTTGCTGAGAGTCTCACTACTTTGCAGAGGCCGTCCTTGAACCTGCGATCCTCCTGTCTCAGCCTCCCAAGTACTAGGATTCCAGGCGTGCACCACCACGCCCAGCTTGGGCTGTTCTTTTTGTGTGTGTGTGTGTGCTAGGGATTGAACCCAGGGGCATTCCACCTCTGAGCTACACCCCCAGCCCTATTTTTATTTTTTATTTTGAAACGGGGTTTCACTAAGTTGCTGAGAGCCTCCTAAGTTTCTGAGGCTGGCTTTGAAGCTGCGATCCTCCTGTCTCTGCCTTCCAAGCACTGGGATTATGGACGTGCACCATCACGCCTGGCTGGGCTGCCCTTTTGTAGCAGGTGTGTAGGGGAGGTAGATGACAACACTTGTATAGAACCCCTGCACTAAGGGTGAGCCCCTGGGCTTCCGCTCTGTGTTCAGTGGGGTCCTGACTGGCCTTATGTTCTAGCGCGTCCTGTAGCTGACATGCTGGTGAAGGATGGAGGGGGTGGCCAGCGCAGACAGACTTCAGATGAGAGGGGACAAGGACCTGGCTAGGGGTGGCAGTGGGGGTCCCGGGGGGGGGGAGTCTGCATCTCTCTGGATGGAAGGCCAACCTGATGGATTGGCATGGGCTGAGAGGGCCGACGCAGGCCCCGGCCCTGCTGTAAAGAGCGGCTACCGGCTGAGAAGAGGTGTGGGGAGGGCGGGCTTTGGGAGGAGAGCCCGGGGTTGAGTGGGGGCCTGTGAGCCGTGGAGCGCACAGAGGGTCTATGCGGGGCTGTGGGCTGAGCTGGACAGATGGCCTTTGTGTCTTGTGCATCCAGATAGTATTAGAGTCTTGGAGTGAATGGGGATAGAGAGGAGAGGGGCCAGGGGTGAAGGCCGGACCCCCATACCAGGAGGAGGACCCCAGGGACTGACGGGGGAGAGACAGAGGGAAACCCAGGGAGTGGGGCCTGACAGTTGACCATTGGCTTTCTTTCTTTCTCTCTTTCTTTCTTTTGTGCTGGTGATTGAACCCAGCGGCATTCTACCCCCCAAGCTACACCCCCAGCGCTGTTTTATTCTTTATTTTAAAACGGGTCTCACTAAGTGGCAGAGGGCCTTACTAAATTGCCGAGGCTGGCCGTGAACCTGCGATCCTCCTGTCTCAGCCTCCCAAGTACTGGGATTACAAGCGTGCACCACCACGCCTGCCCTGACCATTGGGTTTAGCTCCCAGAGGTCACTGGTGACCTCCACAGCAGCATCGTTGGCACAGGGGCTGCAGCAGGAGGAGTAGGCAGCAGCAGGGTCTGGACCACTAATCTGAGAGGTTTTGTCACAAAAGGGAGTCCAGGAACGGGACGGGGGAAGTGAGACAAAGAGAAAGTGTTTGTTGAACATTGTGAGATTAATTTTAAAAAAAGTGATGCTGTGGGCGAGGGATGAGGATGGAAGACAGTCTGGAGGGGTGAGGGTGGCCCCAGGGGGCGCTGGACAGCTCCCTGGAGAGTCAGAGGGTGTTGCTGAGCGTGCCATGGAAGGTGCCAGGCCCCCTATTATATCCATGTCACTTCTTCAGGGATGCCAACAGGGCTTCGGCTGGGGTGGGACCAGAACCAGGGAAAGGTCTGGAATGGGTCCTTGTGGTACCAACCCGGAAGAGCTCACCTCTGCTCCCCACACTGCACACTCTTGCCCACCTGGCAGCGATTCTCAGCCCCAGGTGAGGCGCAGTTTCAGACTTTGGCCAGCAGAGGGCGTCCTGACAAGGTTCTGTGCTCCAGTATTTGCAGGGCGCCTGCGTGTGTGTGTGTGTGTGTGTGTGTGTGTGTGTGTGTGTGTGTGTGTGTGT